>VDFB02116838.1:0-89184 GCA_007258455.2 Sequoia sempervirens | reverse complement strand
GACATGCCACATTACCACATTTCTTTAAGGCATTCCATCCAAAAAATCATGTGAGCATTGGCAAGCTAGTGAGCTCATTAGCTTGCCAATGCGGTAGAGTTGACAAGGTAGGGGCAGCGTGAAAAAATGACTCATAGAAATGGGGACTCATAGTGATGTAAATCACCGTGAGTCCCCATTTCTATGAGGAATTTTTACATCACTATGAGTCCCCATTTCTATGAGGCATTTTTTCACGCTGCCCCTACCTTGTCAATTCTACCACATCACCATGAGTCCCCATTTCTATGAGGAATTTTTTCACGCTGCCCCTACCTTTTCAATTCTACCGCATCACCATGAGTCCCCATTTCTATGAGGCATTTTTTCACTTTTCCCCTACCTTGTCAACCCTACCGCATTGTCTTGTGGCATGTCATGATTGCAAGATAGGTTGCACCTTTCCCCATGTTGCTAACTTAGCCTTGAATAAAGAGTCTTGAAACAGTGGAGAGAAGGGTTAAAATCCCTTGTAGGTAGAATAATCAAGGAAACATTTAAAATATATCACAACATTAGTGAAGAGGTAAATTTAGAAATAGAGATGAAAACCAAAATAGATTCAAAGATCTAACAATGTGGGAGGAGTATATTCCAATTTTGTAGAGACATGTATGGAAAATTTGGTAGCATAGACAATTCAATCATTTGTTTGATAAAATGCACATCAACATGAGACCCCATTTCTTTAAGGCATTTTTTCAAACAATTGATTGCCTTGTCTATGTTGTTTGATAAAATGCTTTGGTAGACATGTATGGGTGATTTGGTAGCATAGACAAGGAAATCAGCTGCTTGGTATAACCGTTTGACAAAATACCTCAATGAGATATGTCCTCGTGGACTAGAATGATTGCAAGATATGCACAAAATAGATTTATTGAAAAGGCTTTAGAAAATTTCAAGCATATGCAATTTGTAGGTGTAAAACCAAATTCAACTACATTTTCCAACATCCCCCATGCCTATACCAAAATGAAAGCTTTGGAGAGTGGTATGCACATCCATAGTAAAGGATTGAGAAATGATGTATTGTTTTACTAACTTATAACTTCTATCATATATATGTGTATACAAAATGTGGAAGCATACACAAGGTAAGTCAATTGTTTAACAACATGCCTCAAAGAGATGTGGTTTAAAAATGTAATTGGCAAGTATAAAGAATTGAGTAATTTAAAATGTGAATTGAAAAGCTAAGGTTATAATGACAAAAAAATAATGATGAACATGGAATATGCAAAATAACAAAATCAAAGCAAGCCAAAATAGAATGAAAGAAAATGTGTAAAGACTTCACATGCCTAAAAAATTAGAGTTTCAAATGGAGGAGTTCTACCCAATTATGTAGCCTTTGCTTCTTCTTTCTTCGAACTCCTCAACAATTTTACTTTTTCAAAATCTTGTTCCCCTCCAAACGTCAATTGTATATCACTCTCGAATGGAATTCAGACTTGAATTGATATTATATACCTTTGAACGTGAAAGATCTTCTATTTCATGCAAAGGTGGTGGAAAGATCATGAAAAAGGTGGTGGAATGTGAAAAACTTTCATGCACACTTCACAAAATCATCAAAAAACTTTTTTTTTTGTCAGAGCACATGCATAACAGGAGAATATGCAAAATGTGGGCCTTGAGATCACGGGTATATTGAGTTTTTTACCATTTTTAGAGTAGGAAAAAACACGCCCGCATTATAACATGAGCACATTATGTTTGATGAGGTAAAAATAACCTCATCAATATAATGAACTAAAATACCTTTCCTCATATCTTCCAGTCACCTTTACCTTGCCAAATAATTGTCTTTAGGATTAGTAATGCTTGCTTTTTGTGAAAAGATGTACAATCTTTATTTCCTGAAATTAATTAAAATAAGTTAACCCGTGCTAACATAATGGTTTAGTTTCTAAAGTATTGTACATGCTATTATGCACAATCAGTTGTCATGGTCAGCCAAGTGGATTCAATGTAGACTTCCATATAGTGGAAGACAAGTGTCAAAAGAATAGGCGCTGAAATTTTAGGGAACGCATGGTGGATCGAGTTTTTGAAGCTTTCTGTTATTTTTTGTTAAAAGACTTTATGGCTCACTCTGAGCCTCTTTAATGTTTTATGTAGTGGACTTAAGTCTATTAGTTTGTTGAATTTAGTTAAAGACTTTTTCTGTGGTAATATTTACCATTTGAATTATAGGATTTTGATAGCTGTTTTTGTATAAATATGTAACCATCAGAAGCAATGTTAGACAGAGAGATATCATTATGCTGTCATAATGTGTTCTTAAAATATGTTTTTGAGACATACTTTCAATATGAATAAATCAAGTTTTTCCCACCTCATTCTGAGTCATTAGTATTGTGAATGGAATCATCTTGAATGGAGTAATCTTGAAGTTATAAAGTGTATGTGATATGAGCTAAGCGTAGGAGCACCCGAGAGCTGGCCACTCGAGGGACTATATAGTAGATAGATAAGTATTCCATTTTTAATTTTTTTGTCTTCATTTTGTAATTGATAATTGTGAGTGAAGTTTATTTTCATGTGTTGAGCTCTATTAAGTTAATCCCGTAGGTTATAGATTGAGTCTGTAATCTTTTAGTTCTGTTATCTAAAGTTTCAAAGCACCTACTTTCATTGTTAGTTGCAAGTTGTTAAGTTGTTTTCTGTTAACCACTAGTTAGTAGTAGGTTGTTAAGTTTGTTATTTGTTGTTAGTGTAATGTTGTAAAATTGCACCCCTTGCAATTTCACATGCATTTTTGTATATGCTTTAGTGACCACTCCCTTAGCATCTTGTGTAGGCTCATTTTAGCCCTTACATCAACCTTTTTCCCTTCTTAGGATGCTCAACACCCCTTTCTAGTAGCTACCCTTCGTGCGTCAACTGTGCGTTAAACCTTGTGCTTTTATCGTTCATGTTGTTTTGTAGCGTGATGTTTTTAGACATTAGTGCACTGCGCTAGCATCCTGTGATGTTTCAATGTTCAAACGATCATTTCTGAGCATGTTTTCCACTTGTAATCTACTTTTGTCAGTGGAAATGGCTCGAGATGCCTTGTAACCACTCGAGAAGCTTCTTTCCCCTCCTTAAATGCTATCTCTTCAATTCATTTTGGTCTCTAGTTTCACTCTAGCTTCTTTCTATCCTTGGCTTTAACATTTCTCTCTTGTTATCTTGCTTGCACAACTTCATACAACTTGCTACAACAACATTCTCTAAAGCTCTCACAACACCATTTGCAACACTCTTAGCTCTTGCAGCTCTATTGCTCTCTCCATTTGGTTTCCTTAAGCCTTGCAAATCTATCTCCCTCACCTTGTGCTTGTGAGCATCCTGGGATTCCATATCCCCTATCTATTGCATCTCTACTTCATGATACAGGTTCTCCTCCTCGAGTAGGAATTGCTTTTATCACCTACATTTTGTGATATAGGTTCTCCTCTAGTAGAGATTGCTTTTATCACTCATACTTGGTGGTGCAGGTTCTACTCATAAAGTGGGTTTTTCTTTCACCACGCGCTTTGTCCATTTCGGTTCATTTCTCTCTATCTATCTGGCTGTTCGTGGAGGTGAGAACACCAAAACAGGGGTTTAACTGAGGCAAACCCCTATACTACCCCAGCACTTTCTCTAGATATCATGCATGCAGGTATTGAAGACATTCACTTGCTGGAGGCTTCATCACTTGCGTTGTTGTAAGCATTTTATTTCTTCCCTTTATATTTATCATTTATATTTTGCTTCATTTTATTTCCATTACATTTTGTTACTTTATCGCATTTTGTATATTCTTAGCAATCAGCTTGCTAGTAATCATTACACCATTTTTTGTGATATTTCACTTTCTAGTCTGTACGAGATGCTAGCATGCCTCTAGGACGCCAACGTGCCACACTGTCATCTGTATCCTGTGTTGACATCCTTTGGCCGAGAGCTTTTCAGTTTGTCTAGAAAATCTTCGTGACTTGCTCTTTTTTTATTTTAGAACTCTCGCGTTGTTCCTTGAGGTAGTTTAGGCTAGTTCGCCCCCATGAGGCTCTCTGAATGAAGAAAACTCATGAGTAGTGAATCCACCTTCTCTACATTTTGGTGAACCTAACGTGAAGAACAACTTTTTTCAAAAACTAGGAATTTATTTACCCCTACTTGGTGGGGTCATAAATTTTGACTCAGTGCTCATAATTCAGAACCATTTACACTGTTGGAAAGGTCTCCAAGAGGACTAGTTCAATCCCTAAAATACAATGCCTTTGGCTATTGAATTTTAGGAACCGACGCAAGTTACGACCTCGAATTCTGCTCTGAAGACCTATGAAAACGTGAATTACTAGAACTTAGAAAATACCAAAAAAATCCAAAAATTTGAATTTCTAGTTTTTCTCAATTCTATAACCCCAAAATGAATTTAATATCTTCTTTTATTAGCTCAATATCTAATTTTATTCAAAGTGTTAATGATGTTCCATTTCATGCATGTGATAGTGACTTGGCTTTGCCCATGTCACTTTGTATCTTTGATCCTTCTCATGAGAATCCTCTTGCTTCAGAGGATATCTTGTTGCAAGAAGATGAAATCATTGATACCTTTCTTAATACTACTCTACCTTCTCTTCATTCCAATGCACTCTCTTTTGGAGATGATGCATTCATGAATGATGAATCTCATATTCCTTCCAATGCACTCTCCTCTAGAGACATTACATTTGTGAATGATGGATCTCATCTCTGTTCTAATGCACTCTCTTCTAGAGATGATGCATTCTTGAATAATGAATCTCCTTCCACATTTGATCCTCCTCAGATCGATGTTGAGAATATGTCTTCAAATAATTATTCTATTAGTTGTAATGATTTTGTAAATGTAATCTATGTCATTGTTTCCCCTCAAAGGCCTAAGAGACCAATCATTTATGTGACTCCAGCTAGTCCTTCTCCTCAAAGGGTTTGGTCTATCAATGGTGTTCCATTTGATAGTGCTTCTCTTGATCTTTCTATGGCTCCCTCTTACAAACCGGTATCTCATACTTATAAGAATATAATGAATAAACAACCAAGTCTTCCTTCAACTCCTAAACCTACAACTAAAGCACCTAATGATTATGATCTTGTTGAGAAAACTCGGGTTACTCTGGCTAAGACCTCACTTGCTTCAGTCTGCTCCAGTTTATCAAGGTATGCTTCAGGAAGCCTTGCAAAAGATCCTCTTGCCTTCTTCTATTAGGACGGTAGACGTTGATGCGTTGATAGCTCATCTTCGTGTAGATTCGTCGAATATCACATTCTATTTGTAGGAACTCCTGCCTTTAGAAGTAAAGAAGCAAGCAAACCCTCTGATGATTATAGTCAATATTAATAATATCTAGATTAGACGTACTCTCATTGATGTCGGTTCAACACTCAATTTATGTAGCATTGATCTATTGTCTAAAATTAATATTGATTCATCTTCTCTTAATGCTTCTTCTATTGTCGTTCGTGGGTTCAATAATGTTGGTCAACAAGCCATGGGTACGATAGTCTTGCCTTTGAGGTTGGGACCTATTACTATACCTACCCTTGTATATGTTATGTCAAAAAAATTACCATATAACCTTCTTCTTGGTAGACTGTGGATTCACGCTATGGGTGCAATACCGTCTACCTTGCATAAATCTATTAAGTTCATTTGTAATAATCGAGTAGTCACAATCAAGGCTGACCCTGAGGCTATGCACTTGTGTGAGATGGCAGCTGCTGGTCAGGTTTCAATTGTTCCTACTCTTATCCCTTTAGTTTCTTCCAATATGTTGATGTTTAATCAAGAAATACCTACTAAAAAGGATACTCTTGAGATAGATGTCCCTGGAGAAGATCCTTCTAAAGCAAGAAATCCTAAGTCTACTCTTTCTACTTCTCAAAAGAATGCATGTCTTGGTGATGATTGGGGTTCTCTAGAATTTTCAGAATCCTTCGTTGGAGAGTGTAAAGTTGACTCGATCCCCTTAGACCTTTCGATAACATCATCCACACCTGCTATCAAAGATGATTATTCTTTTGTATTGCGGGATAATGTGAATGCAAATTGTAATATTCTTAATACCGATCCTCCTCCTTCTGAGGGAGATGATTGCACCTCTATTAAAGAGGTTAATGTTGTCAGTCCTATTAAAAAGGATGATAGCGATCCCATAGAGGAGTGTGATCCCCATTGTTGGAATAATGCTCTCTATGAAGACCCTCCTTCTCAAGATTTGCAAGTACAATATAACCCTGACTTTAAGCTTGTATCTAAATATGGCTATGGGCATAAAGGTTGTGAGCATAATGAATAAGGCATTCAGGTCCCTATAGAATGCGCACCTCGCAAGCATAATTTGGGGCTTGGTTTCTCGAATGAACAATCTGAACAAAAATTGCAGTTGAATGTTGATATGATGTTTGCTCAACCTCATTCTCATAGATTGGTCCATCCTCCTTTGTCTTCTATCTTCGTATCTCCTTGCGAGCAATCAAAATTTTCTCCACAAGAGAAAGGGTTGCTTCCTGCTCCTCATCCCTTGTCTAAGCAAAAGTGTATGTTGTTGAGGCTTCTCAAAGCCCACTTAATCACTCTTCCTCCTCCTACACGCAAGAAATTTCAGAAGCATGATATAGAAAAATATCCTTTCTATGCATACCATCGAGTTCCTGGCCATTCCACCAGTGAATGTAAGGCCTTGAAGGATAAAATACAACAACTTTGTGATTCTAGTATCATCAAACTCCCGTTTGATTGATACACCCACCTTTTCTTCACATGACAAGTGATATCGAGGCTTACATCTATCTTGTATTTTCTAAGTATCTTGCATGGTTCTCCTCCCCTGTATGTTGGGGGCATTGATAACTTGTTTTGGAAATGTGCATCCTTCTAAGGACCCCCTCTCTTCTCTATGTATTTCAAACTAGAGCATCCCTTGAGTGGACCCCTCTTCTTTTGGAGCGTTCCTGAGGGACCCCTTTGAAAGCCTTCCAACTTGTTGACAATCTGTGTGATTGTCAGCTTGATTATCTGCGTGGCTGCTTTGTTTTCGGACATGCTTTATTTGTAGGTAAACATGCCACTTTGCAAGTGCACTTGTAAAGCTGCTTTCCAATTTCAATTTTTGGAGTCTCCTTTGGGTTTCCTCCATGAAAGAGATCTTGGGGGATGCCTCCTTACAGGTCTGCGGGCCTATAAGGTGCTTTCATCTGGGTTTCCTTCATGTGAGAGATCTTTGGGGATACCTTCTTGCAGGTCTGTGGCCCTGTAAGGCGCATAATTCATGGGACTTCCTTCATGTGAGAGATCTTAAGGGTTGCCTCCTTGCAGGTCTGCAGGCCTATGAGATGCTTTCATCCTACGGGATTTGTCCATCGTTGGTCTGCAGGCCTTTAGTGTACTTTTTGCAACTTCGTAGTTTTGCAGAGCTACTAAGTCCTTTTGTTCAAACCTCCTTAGGAGAGAATACCTGTGGAGCCATCTCTCTTGGAATTTTCATCCCTCCTTGCTCTTTGTTGAGCCTTTCTCTTCTCTCTTCTCTTCCCAATTGTATATATCGAATTGAATATTTACATCTTCATCCTGAGTATACGCTCTTTCTTTCTTCGACATTGATTGATTCCCTGTCTTTTGTATGTATTCTTCTCTTGAAGTAATCAATCCTTACATTTTTCTCTCCATTTAGAATTCTTCTATGTGTTATTATTTTTAATTTGGGGATGACGCATAGTATTGAGACAACCTTTTACGTTAGGTCTCTTTCACTTTGCTGACCCAAATCCTTTAGTTTTTGTGCGCTAACATTGTTGTTTGGTGTAGGTTTTTCTTGTCTAATGCACTTGTTTTGGAAGTCTTCAGCTTGGGGGCATGCTTCCTTGGTTCGAAGAGTTATTTGCTTCCTCTACAGTATCCTTTTGCATAATGATGTTATTTATGTTTAGTAGATTTCCTTTAGTGTGCATATTAGTGTAGATTCATATGCTCGCTAAAGTGGGGGCAAAATGTAATGTCATAAAATTGCACCCCTTGCAATTTCACATGCATTTTTGTATTTGCTTTAGTGACCACTCCCTTAGCATCTTGTGTAGGCTCATTTTAGCCCTTACATAAACCTTTTTCCCTTTTTAGGATGCTCAACACCCCTTTCCAATAACTACCCTTCATGCGCCAGTTGTGAGTTAAACCTTGCGCTTTTACCGTTTGTGTTGTTTTATAGCGTGATGTGTCTAGACATTAGTGCGCTGCACGGATGTCTACATGTTGCACTAGCGTCTTGTGATGTTTCAAAGTTCAAACGACCATTTTTGAGCATGTTTGCCACTTGTCATCTACTTTTGTTGGTGGTAACGACTCGGGATGCCTTGTAACCGCTCAAGAAGCTTCTTTCCCCTCCTTAAATGCTATCTCTTCAATTCATTTTGGCCTCTAGCTTCCCTCTAGCTTCTTTCTATCCTTGGCTCTAGCATTTCTCTCTTGTTATCTTGCTTGCACAACTTCATACAACTTGCTACAACAAAATTCTCTAAAGCTCTCACAAAACCATTTGCAACACTCTTGGCTCTTGCAGCTCTATCGCTCTCTCCATTTGGTTTCCTTAAGCCTTGCAACTCTATCTCCCTCACTTTATGCTTTTGAGCATCTTGGATTCCATATCCCTGATCTATTGCATCTCTACTTTGTGATATGGGTTCTCCTTGAGTAGGGATTTCTTTTATCACCCACATTTTGTGATACATGTTCTCCTCCTCGAGCGAGGATTGCTTTTATCACTCATATTTGGTGGTGCGGGTTCTACTCCTAGAGTGGGTTTTGCTTTCACCTACATTTTGTGATACAGGTTCTCCTTCTCGAGCGGGGATTTCTTTTATCACTCATACTTGGTGGTGCAGGTTCTACTCCTAGAGTGGGTTTTTCTTTCACCGTGCTTTGTCCATTTCGGTTCATTTCTCTCTATCTATCTGGCTATCCATGGAGGTGGGAACACCAAAACAGGGGTTTGACTGAGGCAAACCCTATACAGCCCCAACACTTTCTCCAAATATTATGCATGCAGGTATTCAAGACATTCACTTGCGTTGTTGTAAGCATTTTCTTTCTTCCCTTTATCTTTTTCATTTATATTCTGCTTTGTTTCATTTCCATTACATTCTGTAAGTTCTTAGAAATCAACTTTCCAGTAGTCATTACACCATTTTCTGTGATATTCTCTCTTTTTGGTCTGTATGAGACACTAGTGCGCCGCGCTGTCGTCTGTATCCTGCGCTAATGTCCTTTGGCCGAGAGCTTGTTGGTTTGTCTAGAAAATCTTCATGACTTGCTCTTTTTGATTCTAGAACTCTCGCGCTGTTCCTTGAGGTAGTTTAGGGTAGTTCACCCCGTGAGGCTCTTTGAATAAAGAGAACTTGTGAGTAGCGAATCCCCCTTTTCTACAGTTAGTTAGATGTTTCATAGTTTCTTTATAAGCATCTCCGTTTCAACAATTTACATGCTTCCTAGTTTAATTATATCCATGCTTTCTAGTTTAATTGTTATGCTTTCTTGATTAATAATTTCTTGCTTTCTAGTTTAGTGGCCTCTTAGTTTAAGTTTCTTTTACAGTTGTTTCAAAACATTTAGAAAATTTGAGAGAGATAGTCAAGATGTTTTCTATTGCATATAGCCTTTGAACACTACCCAATCGATACAATTGATGCATTTTCAACTAAAGAGACAAGACCTAACGACAACCTGCCACTTTTTGGCACCGTTGTCGGGGACCTTTCCTTTTCTATTGTTAGTAGGAGATACCTTGAATACCTCTTTTGGGAACCAAAATAGTCCTTAGGCTTCCTTTTCTGCATGGTCAGGAAACAAAGCCCCCATAGAAGATTCATACCAAAAACTCCCCCAAATGACGCACCAACCACAAGTAGGGAGGAAGGAGTCTCAGATCAAGAACTTACTGAAGAATTGATCGAGCAGGATCAACTTGAGACCTTCCCGCATACCCCAGAAAGAGAACCCATAGTTGTAGAGAAGTGTATTCCTTTGCAAACCCCAAAGCCTCACCCATTTGAGTGAGCTTTTGAAGAGGAACGAATCCCCTTCAACATCATGGGTGACCATAGAAATGCCGCTAACCCTCCACCGCTGTGCACACTGACTTATCCTATTGCTATCGATGTAGATGGTGAGACGACTATGAAAAATATTTCGCCAGCCTTTTTTCCAACCTTTCAAGGTTTGTCTTTTGAAGACCCTGACCAATTTCTATTTGAGTTTAAAGTCCTATGTTAGACATATGACTACAAGACTGATAAGCAGAAACTAAAGATTTTTCTCTCTACTCTGAAAGACTCAGCAATGCGCTTGTTCATGGGATTAGCTTCAAGGTTGATAACCTCCTCAGATGACATAGAGTCTGCCTTCCTGGATAAATACCAGAGTTATTATAGATTCAGTGATAGGAAAGAAGAGCTATTCAATCTAAGGAAAAATCAAGATGAAAGCATAAAAGATTACCTAGATAGGTTTATCTTCTTATCTAAATGATGTGGTGGAGAAGCCATAAGTCTGGAGATTCTGAAGACCATATTTCTCAAAGGTCTTGACGAATATGCTCGAAGGAGCTTGGATTTAATGGGAAAAGGAGATGTGTCCCAATTGAGACTCAATAATATCACTGAATTATGTCAAATTTCTCTTGTACTCGAGGAGGTATCTGAAAGTCTACTCTTTTTAAAGGTTCCAATGAGATAGGAAAACTATGTGAGGAGCTAGCCAATCTTAAAACTGACATTATTGTTCAGTTAAATACAACATTAGATGGAATATAGGTGAATACACGAAGTCCTGAGACCTTATCCATCTACTGTCCTAGGTGTCAAAACAAACATCTGTTAAGGGAATGCCCTTTGGACAAAATTGACAAAATTGATGTTTGTCAAGTTTGTGAGAAGAGCCATCCCATTGACCAGTGTGAGATTTTGAATGCCATCAAGAATTCTAAGAAAATAAGATCTCTAGTTGAGGAAGAGATCAACTTGGTGAATCAAGGAACTGGAGGAAATTTTTTCTATGGCCAAAATTCAAACCCTGCCTGGAGACCTCAACCCAATTGGAATAATAATCAATGGGTAACACCTTGGCATCAAGCATCACCTCAAGCACCACCTAATTGGGGAACTTACCCTTGGGGACCACCTGAATGGGTGAATCAGTCTTGGGGAAACCCTCAATGGCCCAATCAGACTCAACAACAATGGTATCCTCAGAATCCTACTCAATGAAATCAACCTTAGAATCAGTTTTATACTGGTCTTAGAAGGATGCCTAATCAACAACAAAATATTTTACTAGCTTCCTAGAACACTAAAAAAAATGAGCAAGTTAATTAGCCACAACTTTTAGGACAACCTATTCCTAATCCAAAGAACAACCATCAAAATACTCCGGTGTATTCTACGGAACAGGAGAATGTGACTGATTTGAATGCTATTCATTTTGGAAACCTATAGTTAAAGTCGGGAAAAATAGTTCCGCAATCGACCATAGTTGAAATCCTAGATGAGCCTATTAAAGATTCTACTGAGATAGCTAAAACATCTTCCACATCTTTACAACAAAACCTACTTAGCACCCAAGCTAAGACTTTTGCGCCATCTCCAGTTGGAGCTTCCAACCTACCTTAGGAGGAGGGGGGTCAATCTCCAACTGATTCTCTAAAGGATTCCTCTCCTAAAGACAAAAATCAAGTGCCTTTTTTGGAGTGTTTGAAGCCAACCATTGTGAAAGATACTCCAAAAATGTCCACGCCTACTGAAACTGCATTGATACAAGAAATCAAACAACTACAGATTAAGGTTCCTTTGCCGCAAGTAATTAAGGAGATCCATGAATTAAATCAACTAATCAAACAATTGTGTATCAAAACTCTAGGGAGGAAACCAAAATGGATAAATACCGTTCACATAAATGGTTATCTAGCTGAATTTTTGGTTGGAAAGACCATTGCTTCAAAATATGATGACCCAGGTAGTCCACTTATAACAGTAACAATTAATGAGGTAGCAATACCTAATACACTAGTGGACCTGGGAGCAACCATTAATGTAATGACTGTTGATGTAATGGAAAAGTTGGGGCTCACTAATTTACGCCCCACAACTACAATCATGCAAATGAAAAACCAATCCATAGCCATTCCTAAGGGCATCATCGGGAATGTTCTTGTTAAGGTTGATGGATGGGAATATCCAGTGGAATTTCAAATAATTCAGTCCCTTACACCCAAAGGAAGTTATCCAATAATTCTAGGAAGACCATGGCTGGCTACTGTTGCAGCCAAAATTGATTGCAAAGAGGGAGGAATGACCATTTCACATGGTCCTGATAGCAACCACTTATTCTTGTATCCTCCTTCCAAGCCTACTGATTATAATAAAGTATGGTTGGATGAACTAGAAGGTCCCAACAGACAAGAAAATTTAGCTTCACTGGCCATGGTAGTTATCAAACAACATGGTGAAGAATTGGAGTATGAATTGGAAAACAACATGGAAAATCTTACCATGGATTCAAGTGATGAGGAGATTTTGGACATAGAAGAGATCCTAGGACAACCCATCAACATAGACCACATTAAATTTGATAACTCCAGTTTCATGGGATTGCCTTGTCCTCTGGAAAATACCATTCCATAAACAGACCATTTCTTTGAAGACATTGCAGACTTCATAGAACCATACCTCATAGTTTTCCCCTTAACACTTTGACAAGACCAATGTACACTGTCACATCCAACCATTGGGGTATTAAAGCCATTATGCTGTTGCCGGGAAAAAACTTTGAACATTAACAACTGGTTGACCGAGCTGGAAGAACATAAATTGTTTGATATCCTGGTGAATAGATCTAAAGCTTTTGCTTGGGACTACACAGATATGAGAGGAATACACCCAAGTGTGTGTACTCATCATAGCTACATCAAGGATGTTTGACCTGTTCGCCAACCACAACAGAGACTCAATCTTGCCTTGAAAGATATCGTTAAAACTGAAACTAAGAAACTCCTACAAGTGGGATTTATTTATCCCATTTCTAACAGTAAATGGGTTTCACCATTGGTTGTGGTTCCAAAGAATAATGGGAAGTGGAGAGTGTGCGTAGACTATACAGAACTTAACAAAGCAACCCACATAGATTATTTTCCTCTACCATTTGCAGACCAGGTTTTGGATAACTTGGTTGGGAAAAAATATTTCTCATTTCTGGACGGATTTATTGGATACAACCAAATATAGGTAGTAGCAGAAGACCAGGATAAAACAAATTTTACTTACCCCTGGGGAACATTTGCATATGAGTTCTTCCTTTTGGGCTATGCAATGCCCCTTCAACATTTTAGAGAGCTATCCTGGCCAATTTTTGCTGAGTTGGTGAATGAGTGTGTGGCAGTTTATATGGACAAATTCACTATGTATGGGTCCACTTTTGACGTTCAGCCCTCCAAAATTTAGACAAAGTGTTGAAGCGATGTGAGGATCATTGTTTGTCCCTAAGCCACGAAAAATGTCTGATAATGGTAGAACAAGGAATAGTGTTGGGACATCACATCTCAGATGAAGGAATAAAAGTCGATCCTAAGAAAATTGAAGTGATACAACAACTTGTGACCCCAAAAATCCAGACTGATGTTAGAAGTTTCTTAGGGAATGCTGGATACTATCGAAGATTTATAGAAAACTTCAACAAAATTGTAGCCCCTATGTTTTCCCTTCTCCAAAAGAATGTTGAGTTTATCTAGACACCTGAGTGCCAATCATCATTTGAAATCATCAAGGAGAAACTCATCTCTGCTCCTGTCCTTCATTGGACCTAATTGGAACCTTCTATTCCATATTTATGTTGATGCATCTGATGATGCTATTGGAGTGGTATTAGGACAAGAGGATGAGAATGGGGGTAAATATGCCATCTATTTCATAAGCAAAAACTTGACTTCCATTGAATAGAATTACACTACCATAGAGAAGGAAATTATAGCTGTCGTAAATGCACTTAAGAAATTATAACACTACATCACATGATACAAAGTAATGGTGTATACATATCAATCAGCCATCAAATATCTCATGAACAAACCTATAGTGAATGGGACGATAATTAGGTGGTTGTTGTTGCTCTAGGAATTCAACATAAAAATTATTGACAAACCAAGAAAATTCAATGTAGTTGCGGATTTCTTATCCCGAATTAAACAAGATGATGGTGATTGTGCTCTGGTGCAGGATGAGTACCCAGATGAAAATCTGTTTTCCATCCCCACTAAAACTCCTTGGTTTGTCGATATTTCCAACTACTTGGCCACTTCAGAAGTACCACCTGATTTTACATCAAAACATAAGAAACACCTTATCAGAGAAAGCACCCCTTTTAAATGGATCAATGGGATTCTATTTTGATGTGGACTTGATATGGTTCTACGACGTTGTGTTAGAGCATATGAGACCTATAGTATCCTTAGAGCTTGCCATGATGATCCTTCAGGAGGGCACTATTCTGCTAAGAGGACATCCCATAAGATTTTAGGTGCAGGGTATTACTGGCCCTCTATGCATAGGGATGCCAAGAAATATGTTCACCATTATGATGAATGTCAAAGGGTAGGGAGATCAACTGCATCTAATGAAATTCCCTTGCAACCTCAGGTAGTCCTTGAACCATTTGAGAAATGGGAATTAGATTTTATTGATCCTATAGACCCTACTTCACAAGGAAAAGAGTACATTCTGGTTTGTACCAACTATCTGACTAAGTGGGCAGAAGTTCAAGCTCTACGAGTTGCTAGGAAGGAACAAGTAGCTGATTTCTTGTACAATAAAATTTTCTTCAAATTTGGAGCCCCTAGGACAATTGTCACAGATTAGGATCCCCAATTTCTGTCTAAGGTTCTGTTAGCTTTCACTAATCATTTCTAGGTAAGCCATAAGAAGTCATCACCCTATCATCCTCAAGCAAACGGTTAGGTGGAAGTCACTAATAAGGAGTTAGAAAATATTTTAACAAAAATAGTTTCATCAGGAAGGAAGGACTAGGCTAGGAAATTACCTGAAGCCGTCTACGCTTATATCACATGGAAATCAACCACCGGTTTTAGTCCATACAAATTAGTTTTTGGGAAGAAACCTCTCTTACCCATTGATTTTGAACTCTAAACTCTAACAACAACCATGGAGTTAGATATAGATCTTAAACGAGCCCAGGTAGAGAGGATCTCACAACTTAGTGAGTTGGATGAACTCCGTTTGGATGTCGTCCACCAAATTGAGCTGGTACAACAACAACGCAAAGTCTGGCATGAAAAGAATATCAAGGAGAGAGAATTCCATAATGGAGATTGGGCACTGTTGTTTGATTCTAGATACACAGATCACCAAGGAAAACTCAAAACTCATTAGCTCAGTCCATATGAAATTTTTGAGGTATTTGCAAATGGCGCAGTACAGCTGAAGCCCACACCTGAACTCTCCTAGTTAATGGACATCAATTACACATCTACTATAAACCTCTAAATAAAGAAGAATTTAAAAAAATGTTAGAAATGCAAGGGGAAATCCTATGCATTGACTCTGCTACGACATAGTCAATATAGTTTTTACTTTTGCTATGCCCATCTAAATAAAAATTAAAAAAAAAATGTGTATGAATTTAGTTTTCTTCAAAAATTTCTTTTTAATTTTTCATATTTTGGGCTTGACTAAAATTTGTTTCCATTTTGCAGGACTTCATTTTTCATCAAACACAAATTTTGGCACATTTTGCTGCGGTGCTTCAAAACTTGTTGGCTCAGTTACCGCTATGCTCTAGAACTTGCACGAATGACTTGTGCATTCCTTGTTTTTTTCTTGCATTTTGATGCATCTCTCGACGATGCTTCAGAAATTCAAAGACCAAAGTCCTATATTTTTCTTCCTTCTTCTGGCTGCAACTTCCAACGATGCTCTAAAAATTTTCTTGCTGCATTTTGGCTGCATCTTTCAATGATGCTCTGGAATTTTGTTGTTTCTTCTATTTGGCGGCATCTTTCAACAATGCTCCAAAATTTTGTTGTTTCTTCCATTCAGCGACATCTTTCGGTGATGCTCCAAAACTTATTTTGTTGCTGCTTCGACTACATCTTTCAACGATGCTCTGAAATTTTTTTTGGTTGCTGCTCTGGCTGCATCTTTTGACAATGCTTCAAAAAATTTGTTGTTGTGTTCCGACGACATCTCTCAACGATGCTCCAGAACTTTGCCACTTCACTTCTTCCATTTCGGGCGCATCTCGCAGCAATGCTACAAAAATTTTCATCCTTCATCCTGGTCACATCTTTCAGTGATGCTCTGAATTTTTGTAAATTCTTTCCTTTTTCAATGCTTTGATTTTTCTAAAGTTCTACACATGCCCCTTACTCAAAAATTTTCATCACCTTGGAATCCACACCCTATATTGTCATTTCTCCCTTTCTCCTACATTACCATATCCTTCATAATAATTAAAATTATTATGACAACTTTTATGTCATAATAATTCCACCATTTACTAGCTGTCCCATCCACGTCATAATAAATTCACCGCCACCCTCACCAAATCATGTACTCATACCGTTACGTCAGCAAAGTTAAGTGATGTTCAAGTAATGACATGACATAAGGTACGTATAGTTTTTGCTTTAAGTAGGCAGTTATTTTGAATAAAGAATAATTAATTGGCATGAGTCATTCACTCTCCCAATTTAGTAAATCATGCCATCACATGATTGCTTGAACTATGACAATATTTGCACATTTTCTCATGCAAAATCATCATGATTATACAATAAAGCTCAAGAAAGACAATTAATTCCTCTTCCATCGATTACATCAAAATTATATTTCCTTCCATCTGCAATTTAGTTGTTTAAGCAAGTTGAGTATCACAACATTTCCGTAGAATTGAGCAGAGTAATAAGGGAAGTATAGAATGGGAGGAGCTAAAAAGAAGTTTGAACTAGCTTCGATAGATAAATTGTTGGCATTGAGCAACATTGTAGACTTGTTTCAAAAATTTGGGTGGTTAGAATTTATGAAGAAGTTTGAGAGGCATACTGAGCAGTTAGTAAAGTAATTTGCAGAAAATTTTGTAGAGGGACAAACTGTGGTACATGGCAAGTGTTCTGGGTAAGTCCTTAAATCATTTTGTCTTTCTGGTCTTGAGAATAGAGGCATAAATTTAACATAAACTACCAATATCACTTATCAGAGAATGGTAGAACTATTTCATAGGGAAGGAGAGCCTCAACCTTTGATAACTATGAGTAATAGAGGACAAAATAAGGTTTCCAAAGAATGTCTATCTTGGAACCTTGGAGAACTGTCGTAGCCTGGATAATTAAGTATTTCACCTGTGAAGGACAAGTAGCAACGGTAGTAGGTCCCCCTTTTTGGCTGCTTACCCATTTGCACCATGGCTTCGAAGACCCTTCTCTTAGGATTAATTTTCCAGCATTCCTCTGTGACTCTATCACTAGCATGATAGAAAAATATAAAATTGGAATAGGGCCACTCAAACACCATGGCCTTATTCAATTGATGTGAAAATATCATTTTCGAAAGAAACCATAAAGGAAATGGGAGAAATTTCTACAAAAAAATTATGAATTCAAAGCCCAAAGGATAATTTGAGGAAGGAGAGTCATCCAAGCTAGTAAATAAACCTTTTGGAGAACATTCCCATGAAGCTTTAGATGCTCATGAACTTCAACGGACCACAACAACTTCTGGCAGCGAAGCGTCATAAACTTTGCTCCATACTTCAGAAACCCTAGGCCATTATGGAAATGTAGAAATCATTGATTCAAAGGAAGAGGAAGAACCTCCTCACAAGAGGAAAAAGAGAACCAAAGTAATAGTACAAATAACTCCTCCTTTATGGAGAAGTAAAAGGTTATCTGCTGAGTCTAGCGATACTATGGATTATGATACAATGAATACCTCTAAGAAGAAAAAGCCTAGGGCTGAAGCACATACATTGGAAATTGAGAATCAACCTGGTAAGGAAGAAACAAAAGAAAGTGAGAAACAAACTAGCCAATCTCCTAGGGTTGAAGAGTTAAATATGCCAACTCCAACAAAGCAAGAAGAGGAAAGGGTACAAACACCACATTGTGTGGATATTGAGGATGATCCTATAGGGTGATTGTTCGGGCCTTGATTGATAGAGTTATTGAGCCAGGTTCACTTGAAGAATCTGATAAAAGGGGAATTGAATTAGAAAAATTAAAAATAGAAATTACTGAGTTAAGATGCCAGTTGCAAGGAAATGAGGAACATATCAACCAACAACAAGGGGAAATAGAGGAACATACTACCATTATAAGGAAAAGAGATCAAGGGATTGTGAAATTGAAAATGCAAATGAACAGAAATACAAAATCATTGAACAATTACAATTTCAAATTCAACAGAGGAATGATAGAGACAAAAAGTGTGTAGTTGATATATCTGAAAAAGATAAACAAACTAACAGTTTAACAAACAATTTTATGCAAATGTTTACTATTTTGAAGAAGAAAGGAACAAACAAAAAATTGAACTGAATGCCTCTTTGAGCAAAATTGTTGAATTGGAATAGGATTTACAAGAAAGTGATTCCAAACCTATAATGGAATCTAGAGGGACACAAACTGAACCAATTGTAATGGAATGTTCCACGTACAAATACCTCCATTACTGATGAAATGGATAGAGAGATGCTATTTTCTAAAGGAGATGGCTATTGACAATGCTAGGTTGAAAAAGGAGTTAGTTTTGTTAAAAGAGTCATTTGAGAGGGTGTATAGAGCTAAACAAGATGCTTGTCAAATAGGTGAATTATTGTTAGCTTGCAAAAGACCATCCAGGCTATATTTTATGTTTCTCAATGAGCAACTCCTGTGATGGAAATTACTTAGAATTTACAATAACCAGCCGCATGATCTTGATGACAAGGAATTTGTCAAAATATTTGTAGAGTCAACTCCTGATCAACAAGATTTGTTGTGTGAATTCTTTGTTCACAATTTGTTCTTGGAAAGATATACAGATTTTTATGTCAATTTCTTTGTTGGTGAAGTTCAATTGAGGTCATTTCTATCCACCATACATAATCAAATTCAATGGCAGGAACATACAAGGGAATATTCATAGGCAGAGAGAATTGTTGGACTTCAAATGAGGTATCCTCACAGGAAGCATTTTTTTTCAAAGCACAGTTCCTGAGCATTAAACTTAAAGAGGCTGTACAAAGTAAATACAACAATAACCTTCGGCTATGCTTTGATCATTTTCAAGATCAAGGACCAAAATTGATAGGGAGAGCTTGGCATACATGTGAAGAGAGATATACTCCTCTTCCTATGTATCTTAAGAGAAGAGAGGTAATTTCACCTCTTAACATCAGGTGGTCCTATAGAAGAGCAACAACCTTGGTTGGTATCCTATAGCAATTAAAAATTGATTGGATTGGCATGAGATATAGACCTCCTCTACTTCTTTCACCACCACCTGCAATACATGTCAACACAGATAAGAGCTCTAAAAATTTTGAAAGATGGATAGCAAGGGTTAAGCTTCATCAGGGTTATATGAGAGAACCTGAGGATCTGGACACAAAAGCAGATGATTTTTATGACCTTGGTACAAAGTATGAAGAACTGAGTAGAGATAGGGGAAATGGAGAACATGGAGTACAACAAAGAGCAAGAGGACCTGCTCAAGCTTAGGAAGGGGAGAAATGATGAGGTAAAAATAACCTTATCGATATAATGAACTAAAATACCTTTCCTCATATCTTCCAGTCACCTTCACCTTGCCAATTAATTATCTTTAGGATTAGTAATTGCTTGCTTTTTGTGAAAAGATGTACAATCTTTATTTCTTAAAATTAATTGAAATAAGCTAACCCATGCTAACATAATGGCTTAGTTTCTAAAGTATTGTATAGACTATTATGCACAATCGGTCATCATGCTCAGCCAAGTGGATTCAACGTAGAATTCCATACAGTTGAAGACAAGTGTTGGGAGAATAGGCACCAAAATTTTAGGGAACACATGGTGGATTGAGTTTTTGAAGATTTCTGTTATTTTCTGTTAAATGAATTTATGGCTCACTCTGAGCCTCTTTAATGTTTTATGTAGTGGACTTAAGTCCATTAGTTTGTTGAATTCAGTTAAAGACTTTTTCAATGGTAATCTTTACCATCTGAATTATAGGATTTTGTTAGTTTTTTTTGTATAAATATGTAACCATCAGAAGCAATGATAGATAGACAGATATCGTTATGTTGTCATAATGTGTTCTTAAACTATGTTTCTGAGATATAATTTCAATATGAATAAAGAAAGTTTTTCCCACCTCATTTTGAGTGTTTAGTATTGTGAATGGAATCATCTTGAATGGAGTAATCTTGAAGTTACAAAGTGTATGTGATCTGAGCTAAGCGTAGGAGCACTCGAGAGCTGGCCACTCAAGGGACTGTAGAATAGATAGATAAGTATTCCATTTTTAATTCTGTTGTCTTCATTTTGTAATTGATAATTGTGAGTGAAGTTTATTTTCATGTGTTGAGCTCTATTAATTTAATCCTGCAGGTTATAGATCGAGTCTGTAATATTTTAGTTATGCTATCTAAAGTTTCAAAGCACTTACTTTCATTGTTAGTTGCAAGTTGTTAAGTTGTTTTCTGTTAACCACTAGTTAGTAGTAGGTTGTTAAGATTTTTATTTGTTGTTAGTTAGATGTTTCATAGTCTCTTTATAAGCTTCTCCTTTTTAGAAATTTACATGCTTCCTAGTTTATGCTTTCTAGTTTAATCGTCATGCTTTCTAGATTAATAATTTCCCGCTTTCTAGTTTAGTGGCCTCTTAGTTTAAGTTTCATTTACAGTTGTTTCAAAACATTTAGAAAATCTGAGAGAGATAGTCAAAATGTTTTCTCTTTCATATGGCCTCCTAACACTACTCGATTGATACAATTGATGCATTTTCAACTAAAGATACAGGACCTAACAACAGCCTGTCAATGTCTTGCTAAAATAATGACCATATCTCTACTACTTCAAAACATGCTCGTGTTATGAGAAAATTGATTTTTTATAGGTTTCTTTTCTCTCTCTTTCTCTCTATCCTCTACCCTCTACCCTTAAACCCTCTACCCTCTATCTTTCTCCCACTTACTCCATCTCTCTCTCAAGCCTCTCCTTCCTACTCCATGTCCCTCTCTCAAGTCTCTCTTTCTCTCACTCAAACACTCCTATCTCTATCCCCTCTACCCTCTATCTCTACCCTCTACCATCTACCCTCTACCCCCCTCTCTCTCTCAAGTTTCTCTCTTACCCCCTCTCCCTCTCTCAAGTCTCTCTCTCTCTCTCTCACTCCTATTTATTTCCCCTCTACCCTTAAACCCTTAAACACTCTACCCTTTACCATTTATCTCTCTCCCACTCCCTCCCTCTCTCTCTCTCTCTCTCAAGTCTCTCCCTTCTACCCCCTCTCCCTCTCTCAAGTTTCTCTCTCTCTCTCACTCACTCCTATCTCATCCCTCTGTAATCCTCTACCCATAGCCCTTAGCCCTTGAGCCATTAGGCCCTCTGCCTCTGCCCTCTATCTCTCTCTCTCCTCCTCCTCTCTCCTCTCTCAGGGTGTCTCCTCCTGCCTCCTCCTCCTCTCTCAAGTCTCTCTCTCTCTCTCTCACACACACACACACACACTCCTCCTTTTATCTCTCCTCTGCGCCAACCCATGCAGCCCTCCCCTCCTATGTCTCTCCTCCTCTCTCTCAAGTCTCTCCCTCTCCCAAGTCTCTCTCTCTCACTCATTCCTCCTATCTCTCTCCTCTACCCTTCCAACCCTCTACCCTCTATCTCTCTCCCACTCCCTCTCTCCTCTCTCTCTCTCTCTCTCCCTCTACCATTAACCCTATATGAAGTGACCCTTAACCCCTTAAGCTGTAGAAGCCATGACCCTCTACCCTAGCTTGCCAATTTGGTGAAATTGGCAATGTAGTGGCCTATTTGAAAAATTGGGTCCAAGAAATGGGGTCTCTGGTGATGAGACCCCATTTCTTGGACCCATTTTTTCAAACAGGCCAAGTTAGGTTGCCAATTTCATCAAATTGTCAAGCTAGTGGGCCCACTAAAGCTTGCCAATTGGGGTTACATCAGGGAGACCCCATTTTTTGGACCCATTTTTTCAAATAGGCCAAGTTAGCTTGCCAATTTCACCAAATTGGCAAGCTAGTGGGCCCACTAGCTTGTCAATTTGGTGAAATTGGCAATGTAGTTCTTGGACCCATTTTTTCAAACAGGCCAAGTTAGGTTTCCAATTTCACCGAATCGGCAAGCTAGTGGGCCTAGCTTGTCAATTTGGTGAAATTGGTAATGTAGTTTTTGGACCTATTTTTTCAAACAGGCCAAGTTAGGTTGCCAATTTCACCGAATTGGCAAGCTAGTGGGCCTAGCTTGTCAATTTGGTGAAATTGGTAATGTAGTTCTTGGACCCATTTTTTCAAACAGGCCAAGTTAGGTTGCCAATTTCACCGAATTGGCAAGCTAGTGGGCCCACTAGCTTTCCTATTCGATTTATGACATATTCTATGACAATTGTAAGGCATCTATCATAAGCTATTTTTAACATGTTTTGGGCACCTAAGCTTGGAAGAAGAATATTTGTATGTTTGACACTTGTCAAGGATGTAAGGGAATGTTGTACATGTATCCAATTGCATTTCTAAGAAGGTGTTGAATATTGTGCCATGTGGATTTGGATGCCCCTCACCTTCTATATCTTCTTGAAGCTTGTATCACTCTATTTATTGAGTGCCTTCTATTGTAGAATGCATAGTTTGTTTGTGCTGCCGATATTACTCCAGAGAAGGTGTTTGTTTGAAGCACTTGTAGAAGAAGGATATGTACTTGGTGATGTATTGTAACTCCTATTTGAAGTAATACAATAGTAAAATGCTTTTGGAGGGTGGGGTTTTTTTACCCAAAAGGGTTTATATCTTTTGTTATTGCATTTGTGTACTTGTTGTTCTGCTTCCATTATTCTGTATGTGTATCTCATATTGTAAAAACATAAGGTGTTAAAATGATTTTTTTGTAAATCTCCCCTAATTAGATTAATGTAGGAAGTTGTTTTTGCTCACCTGGCTTCCTTTCATATAGTGCATTGGTAAGAATTCATCCTTAGGAAATTACTCACATCACACTTGTAGATAATAATAGTAGGCCACATATGCTCTCCTCTCATACCCTATTATGACATTAAGGATCAAAAGTGGTCAAAACCTCAAGGTCAATAGGTCATACTATTTACAATTGGGTTAAATTATATTTATGGGCCTACAAAACCAAGCATCGTACTTTAGTTGCTAGGATGTTCTTATGCCTTCTTTTTCATCTTTCTTGTATGTTAAACCTTTGAAAATCTAATCTAGAATAAATAAGAAATCATGATCCCCCTTTACAACTAGCCCATAAGTCCTTTTGACTTTGATGATGATGATCTATCCTTTTTGATCAAGATAAATATCACGAGGATGATAATATTGTGGATCAAGATGAATACATTGATGAAACCCTTGATGGTATTATCTCAAGTAATTTTTCCATAGGTTTTAATTGCCTCAACATAAACCTTCAAGAGCCCTTAGACCAAGAACATTGTAGCACTACCTATTTCATTAGTTAGAAGCCTACTGGTCATCTCTATGGAAAGAGAAGAACTCCATTAGATTAAATCTAATAACAAGACAAATATGCCATGATTAGGTACCTTATAAGCATAGGATGGACAACCTTGCCTCCAACTATGACCTTGAATATGTAAGTAGGGCAAACATTTCAAATCAAGAACCATACATGGTTAATACTCATCTATCAAATCCATCAATAATGAATTCTTGATTTACTTAATATATATTTAAAATTATGGGATAAAAAATAGATATATGACTTAGGTTTATGAGACAACCTCCAGGACAACTCCCACAACTATTTGGAGAGCCATTGCAAAACTAATTTCACACTAATAGTAAATGAGATGACAAATAACAAAATGAAAGGTTAGTTGCAAGTGCAATTGCAAGGAAATATCATTTTCAATAAACTATCTCAACAATGATGGGAAAGGGAAAAAAATACACATATGTAAGTTGTTAATATTTTCATCTGTTTTAGAACTTGTTCACACATGTTTTCTCATAGAGTTTTGGATTTTATTTTTTCATGAAATTATGTTTTTATTTTATATTTTATTTTTCAATGTAGGTTTAGGATTTGATTAACTAAAGAGCATTTTTTAATCTTAAATTATATCTCATAGTTTTAAATTTTGTTAAAAAACATTACAATTTAATTTTTTTAGGTTGCATACTTTCATAGAGACTAAGTATTGATGTTATAATTATGAAAAAAATTAGAGTGATTCATTTTTTAAATATAAATATATCAAAAATTTAAAATATATATTAACACTTCATAGTTTTAAAACATGTTATGGTTGTTTAAATTATGATTAAGTATGTTTAAGTAGATGATGCTAGCTTTATAAAATTTTAATTGAAAATGTGAATTTATGAGATTTAAAGATGTAGTATAGATATAGATGGTTAAGATTAGTTTGGAGAAAACATACTAAAATTTTGCTAGCTTAGATAAAAACAATTAAAATATGAATTTAGTCAATATTGATTGCAAATGGATGGTGAAAATTGATTGACATGATTGAATTTTATTTACTAATTATATTTTTATTTAGTAATTTTGAATGAGAATGTGAATGATAAGACTTTTTATTTATTTATTTATGTGATTTGGGTTTATGATGTGAAACTATTTACTTATTTTCAATAAATATAAAAATAACTAGCAATCGCACCTTGGTGTGCTATGGTTACACTGAAGAGGTGGGGAAGGTCAATTAGGGAAAATTTTGGTCTATTTTAATATACATTTGTGTAGTACATGAGTTCAATTGGTAAGCCATTTAGAAAATGATGGTGTTTATGCAATAAAGGTCTCGATAGATAAGTGTGAGCTCGAAATCAACTATGCATCCACTCACATGGATCCAAACATGACTAAAAAACGTCTAAACTAGGAAGATAACTAAGCTTCATTACCAACACGCTCATGTTATGTTTGCAATAGGGAGATGGGGAGAAAGAGGGAGAGATAGGGATATAAGAGGGAGATAAAGAGGGGAAGAGTGAGAGATAGAGATAGAGAGGAAGATAGAGATAGAAAGAGATAGGGATAGAGAGGAAGAAAGAGATGGAGATAGAGGAGGAGAGGGATATGGAGAGAAGGGGTGGGAGAGGAAGGAGAGAGGGATAAATAGAGACATAAGAGATAAATATATAGAGAGGGAGAGAATGAGAGAGGGAGAGATAAAAAGATAGAGATAGGAAGTGAGATAGAGAGAGGTAGAGAGATATAGAGAGATAACGAGGTAGTGATAGAGGGAGAGATGAAAGAAGTAATATGGAGAGATATATAGATGTAAAGAGATATTGATATAGAGTTCTAAGAAGAGGGAGATAGATAGATAGAGGAAGAGATATGGATGGATAGAGAGAGGGATGCATGCATAGAGATAGAGGGGGAGAGAGGAAGATAGAGGTAGAGATGAAGATAGAGTGAGAGAGGAAGAGGGAGAAAAATAGATAGAGAGATAGATATAGGGAGAGGGAGAGATAAAGATAGAGATAGGGACATAGAGAGGAAGAAATACAGAGATAGAAAGGAAGAGGGAGAGGGAGATATGGATGGTGAGATAAAGTGACAAAGAGATAGAGATATAAGGAGATATAGAGATAGGGGGAGAGGGAGAGAAACAAATAATTACAAATAGAGAGTAGAGATAAAGATATAGAGGGGGAGATAGAGAGGGAGAGAGAGAAAAGAGAGAGAGATAGAGACAAATGAGAAGAGAAATAGAGAGGCAGAGATTGAAAAATAAATTGAGGGAATAGGGAGGGAGAGATGGGGAGTGATAGAGAGAGGGGAGATAGAGGAAAGGAGAGAGAAAGGTAGAGTGAGGAGAGAGGAAGAGAGATAGGTATAGGAGGGAGAGAGAGAAGAGGGGGGGAGAGGGAGATGTTGAGAGGGAGAGGGAGAGATATAAATAGTAGGTGATATAAAGAGGGAGAAATAGGGAGTGTGTGTGAGAGAGAGTGAGAGAGGGACATGGAGATAGAGATAGAGAGGGAGACAATTATATATAAATAAATAGAGAGTGAAAGAAATAAAGAGAGGACAAAGGAGAAGTAGAGAGATATAAAAAGGAGTGATAGGGAGAGAGGGAGAGAGAAAGGGAGATAAAGCGATATAGATATAGTAGGAAAGATAGAAGGGAAAAATAGAGAGAGAGAGAGATGCATGAAGAGATAATGAGATAGAGATAAAGGAGAGAGATAGAGATGGAGATGGAGAGATGGAAGGAGAGAGAAAGATGGAGACAAAGATATAAAGAGTTCTCTCTCTCTCTCTCTCTATATATATATATATCCCTTTTCTTCTCTATATCTTATCTCTATCTCCCTTCTCTCCAAAAATGTGGACTGGATCTATCATGAAAGTGAATCAATTGGACTTAATTTTTGTAAAGGGTTACATGTATTTATGTCAATATTTTGGGTGAATGTTTTAGATGTGTATATGTAGGTCAATGTTTGTATGTTTAAAAGGGAAGAATTAATGGGCTATAAGGTTAATTAATAAATAATAATGAAATTATATATAATAAATTTGTGTAAATTAATGTTACAATAAATGAATATTTAATTTTTTTAAATAATAGTATATTAAACAACATACCACAATACCTCTATCAATAAATAAAATAAATTTAATAATAAAATAAATTATTAAAATATTGTTTTATAAGTCTTATGTTATTAAATAAACTATAAATTACAAATAATTATGAGCATTGTGTTGACTAATAACCCATGTATTATATATTATAAAAAAATGATGTTACCTATATTATTGTGAAAAGGATTGATTATTTGCTACTAATTTAGCAATCAAATTTAGTATGTTAATGTAATTTATTTTATATTTATAAATACAATTATGAATATAACAATCAAAACACAAACAACACATATTACAAAACAATTTTTTTCTTACAAATATTTAAAAAAAAAGTATTATGTCACTAAATAACATTTATTAATCAAACAAAATTTGATTAAAGTATTAAGAAAATACCTACAATAAAAAATATCATAATTTATTACCTATCTTCTCATAATACTCTTAAAATAAACACCTTATTATAAATAAACTAAAATATTTCATTATAAATATACTAAAATACTTTTCAAAAATATATTGATTCCATCAAATACTATTGTTGAGGTACACGACAATTATACCCCTCTTAAAAAGGAAATAAATAAAATAAAAAGAAAAAAATATTGTAATGGCGCTCGATGACTATGAATTGAATTTGCAAATTGAGATTGTTATATGGAAAAGCTCTCACTATGCAGGCTACCTCATGAAATTCATCCGTAGACCACGACACATAAAGTTGGGAATGAGAGGATTGGTCTAGTTGATTCAAGCCCTGGAATTACATGGTCCTAGTTGTTATTCCTTCAATATCATGGAGGTCAAATGATTGGAAGCCCCTATGTCTTTGTCAGAAGTTGAGGCACCCAATTTACTTGCAAAGTTTGAGTAGAAGCAGAGCAGACTAAGTGGTAGATGAATTGTATGCATTTTCTCGTTTGTTTTCCCTAGCTAAAATAGATCTAGGCGATGTAAACTAAATTAGAAGACCTAAGGTACACCTCGTTAATGAGCATAAGGAGGTCTAGAGTTTGAGGCATGGTTGATAAAAAGAGGCCAAGACGAAACCAAACAGGTTAATTGAGATTTAACTACAGGGGCAAAGGAAGATATAGAAATGGTGAAGGTAGGAGTAATGGATAATGATGTAGAAAATGGTCCCTACTGGGAGTAACCCTTGGAATCTAGGCCCTCCGTGCAACATCTCCTTCACCGGTATCTTGTACATATCTCTTACATCACCTTTCGAAACAAATTCACAAAAAAACATATGCACTTCACGAGCAATTAAATACATCTTTTGTTTGATATGTAGGAGGTATTTTCCATAGCGTGTCAAATTGTGATATTGCTATCAGGATTCAATTGTGTAGTTTTACGAGTCAAACTCATTGACACATGTTTCATGAGTAGTGGATCATAAGAACCCATCTCTCATGATAGTGAATGGTCCACTTAGCACTCATTGCATCTAGGTGATGCTCACAGAGGTGAAGCACTAGGCCTTCCCGAGAGGTCACCCATCCCAGTACTACTTTTGTTCAAGTGCGCTTAAAGTTATGGAGTTTTCCCCAAGGTTAAGACCAATTAACTTGCAACCTCATTTGCAAAACCTTCAACGAGTGTTGTGCCTTATGAACCATTCATTATAGAGCCCCTTCAACTCATCAATTGATAAGTAGGAGGTATTTTCCACGTGTCAAATTGTGATATTGCTATTAGGATTCAACTATGTAGTTTTATGAGTCAAACTCATTGACCCATCTTTTGTTTGTATACATAGAAAATAATGATTGTCATTGGGGGTTGTCTGTCGCCCAAGGTGGGAGTTGTAATACAAATTTACAACTCAATTATCATCACCTTTGTGCGATGTTGATGTGCTTGAATCAGATGGCTGGATGGAGGTTCAATCTGCTTTAAAACGAAGAGGAGTACTGGTCTTTGCTTTCTTGATAATTGAAAGTCAAAAAAATGGTTTTTCAAAACAATTGCGAAATTAAATAACAGGCAAGAAAAGGTCATTTAACTACTCCTGCAAAATGACAAGTGTCGGGTAATTTGTCTCCTTTGTCAACAAGGGAATAGTTGGGCTCTTATGTTGGTGGGTTCATTGTATTCATTGGGATATTTTGTCTCCTATGTTAGCAAACAATCAATTCCTTTGAACAAACGAGCCGACTTCCACACGGGTTGCAAAAAAATGCATGAAAAGACAAGGAAAAACTGTCGGAAAACGTGAACGTAAAATGAATGGTCACTATCATTGCAATTGTTTAGAATAATTTAGCTCAAGAAATTAGTGATTACACAATCTAATATAGAATAATTATGCCAAAGGCATTTCCTTATTTGAATTTGTGGAGCTTCTTTTGTCTATGGATGGTGAGGATTTTCAGATACATGATGCAAGAAGGTTAAACAAATCTCAACCGTTCATCATTTTTCACCATTTTTTTGATTTTTTTCACCATTCTTTACTACTTTCCCTGTTGCTATTGGTTTCCACTCCTCCAAACTCTTCCTCACTGGCATTGACCTTTCACTCCTCCAATTTGGCGAGTTGCAGCTTGAAAATAAGGTTTTAGCGAGGGTTTTAGAGTATGTTTATTAAAATAAAAATTACAGCCAAGATTTAGGTTTTAACATTACGACATCCTTTACCCTACGTGTTAAGTATATATTAGCATAATTAATATATAATCTATATTTTATATAATAAAAAATTAATTATAAACATATAATTATACTATTTATTATTATTAGTACTTGTCGTTAGGCAATACTATTGCAATGAGTTTTGTTTTTTCTTAGTTAATTAGTTATTAATAAGTTAGCTTTCAACCAATAAAAAACAATAATTTTTTAAAAATTAAAATAAAATTCAATTTTATAAAGTGAACTTTTAAAATATTTAACTTTATAAATTATAAAAACTATTTTTTGTGAATATGATTGGCTAAAAGGTTTTTTGTGTTATTGAATTTTTTTAAGGAAGAATATAAATGAACTATTATTTTGCCTAGATAAGTGAACTATTATTTTTCCTTTTTTAGATAAGTAATTTTTAGAGAATATTTTATATTTCAAGCATCATTTAAAAATAATTGATTGTTAAGTAGATTTTTCATATTATGAAAATGAACTTGTGAACTATTAAGCTAATGAGGAGCAACATTAAGTAAATTAAACTAGAAAATAGGTAAATTAGAGATAAATTAAATAAAATAGCAATAATAAAAACTATAAATTTAAATTTATATATTGTTATTATTATGAACCAACTTATAATGCAACTCTTTTTCTGAACAAAACATAATAATAAAAATAATAATTGTTTTATTATTTCACATAAATTATATTATACATATTGCTATCTAACAGAACTATTATATAAATTTTATGTTTAAATAAATATTATTTTATTCTTTCTTATAATTGTTCTAATACCCCTCGTGTTGTTGATACTCTTTTGTGTTGGTTTTGTACTTGGTTTGTAATGGTGATTAGTTCACCAGATTGGTTGTGTGTGGATTCATAGTTTGGTTGGTTTGTTGCACTTGACATTACTTATGATGCTTGATGATACATTTCGTGGTGATTATGTTATATGGTTATGTTATGGTTTTCTTTAATAATATATGTGGTGATGTTGTGATTCTATGCTGCTATGGTTTTTGATGTGTTTGCTAGTGAGTCTTGGTAAAAAGACGGAGTGGCATCACTTGCCCGTGAGTGCCCTGCTACCCCACAATTACCTTTCATGGTGTGTCTGCAATGGAGATTTACATGCTACTTGATGTTTGTTTCTATGCAGGATGCAGGTACTGGACACCGACTCCACCTGCTTGATAGGTTTGAGCATGTCCCATAAACCCAATGGGTATGATGTTGAAAAGGGAGTTGATAAGGAAGTGTCCCCGTCTCAAGTCCGTCACCTTGTTGTGAGTCCAACGGTGTCTTTGTCTCAACCTCGTCTTTGTTTAAGTTTGGGTTAGTGTTGATTATTTATTTTAGTATGTAAATGTTTGTTATTTAATTAATCTTTATTTTATGTGTGATTAATTAATGTTATTTAGTTGATATAATTATTTGTAGGTAATTGTAGTTAAAGTTAATTAATTAAATTTTCTTGTTTGAGTGAATAGTTTAAATAAAAATATTAGATGCTATAATGTGATTTAGAATTTTAAATTTGCATAAGGTAAGTGGGATTGATTTTTGAATTTTTAAATTAATTAAATAGCATATAATGCTTTATTATTATCAAAAGAAAATAATTAAAAAAAAATAGTTAAATTATAATTAGAGTATTTACGGGAGTGAGTGGGAATTGAATAAAAAATTCTTGTTTAAAAATATTCTTGGAGAGAATATTGGCATGTTGTGAATGACAAGAAGTTACTTCACAAAAAGAAAATTGGCTGTAGAATTGTTTTTGGGTTTTGGGAGGTTTTCAGGAATATATTTTTGGGCTTACATTTTGCATCTTGCTGGAAGTGAAGATTCTGGAAAGGGTTTAGAAGTTGAACTTTGAAGGTGAAGCTTTTCTCCAACCCTCGTTCCTTCAAGCTTCAGGAAAACAGGTTCCTTTACTATTTATTTAATTGTTTTCTTGTTTTAAAAAGATTGCCTGTACAAATTTTATTAGTTTGTAAAAATTGAGAAATTTTCTGTAAAAGAGGAAATGATTAATTTGTAAAAGCTTTGTTTTAAAAAAATAAATAAAGGTTGTTGGAAATTGCCATGAATTAGTTAAAAGTTCCTCTATAGAAAAAAAAATTCTGTTGACGACTAATGAAGTTTCACGGAGTTTATTTTGTTGCCTTTGTAAAAAACTTTATAGTGAAATCAGAGAACCTCGTAAAAGGTTATTATTTTTAAAACAATAGAAAAACACAGAGGAAAAAAATAGTAGAGATATTTTGAAACCTCTTAAGTTTTAGATTGAAAACATTCTTGATAAAATTAGGAAAAACCCATATCCAGTTTGCCTGTAGATGAATATAATTTAAATCTATTTTTCCAATTTAATTTATTTGTCTAGAAAAAAATTTAAAAAATAATAATAAAATTATCTTTGTGAAAATTCTGGTTCCTGTAGAAAATCTGTGAGTAAATTTTTCTAGACAATCTGTATTGTCTGAGAATATATTTAAAAAAAAAAATTCTATGAAACAAATAAAAAAGGGGGGGTTTGTGTTTTTAATTATGTATTTATTTATTCTGAAGATGGTTTTATTTAAAAAATTTACAAACAAAAATTTATTTTAGATTTAATGGGATTGGGGAAGGGGTGGCAATGCCGTACCCCAACCCTGCCCCCTCTGTGGTGCCATGGGCATGGGAGGGCTACACGCAACCCATCCCATGGCTACGCACAACAGCCTTTGGCTGTTGGGCGCAACCCTGGGAGGGGTTGCGGCCTCCCCATATGGGGAGGTTTGTAGCCTTCCCTAGCTGCGTTTGTTTTAAAAAAAAAAAAATTAAAATTTTCATTTTTAAAATATAGATTATGATTTATAAATTTCATTTTTATTTAAATTGGTTTATATTAATATATATTTATTATATATGTATATACAATACATAGGTGTGTATATATATATATATATGTATGTATGTATGTATATGTATGTATGTATATATATATGTATAATATGTTGAGATTTGTGGGAATTAAATAATCAAATTGATCTTGTCTTTATATATATATATATATATGTATGTATATATATGTATACGTATACATGTGTATGTTTTGGACAAATTGAAAATGAATAATTTATTAAATCAAATTGAGTGATTTTTGTCAAATTAAATAAATTGGGTAAACTGATTTTGTTATTTCCATGGTTGAAATCGTGTAATAAATTATTTTAAAAATGTATTTGTGGAGTTGTAGAAAATATGTGTTTGTAATGAAACCGTAAGTTGTGTAAATTGTTTATCTCTTGTATTGTCGTTGAGCTAACTGTTGTTTTGCCTAATTGGGTTATGGTCATGTGGAAAACCCTTAAGTTAGTTTATCCATCTATAGAAGCTTAAAAGTTGTTTGTTAGGGACTTCGAGAGGCATGGGGAAATGATGTTGTAATTATGATCTTTTAATTTGATATTGGTCCCTATTTTAGACTATAGTCATGGCCCTGAGTTTACTTTTGGGGTTGTATCGTTTTATGGGTGTATATTCATATAAGTTTTGGTGAGATGGTTTTTCCTCATGGTTGTTCTATTTTGTGGTTTAGTGTTCTTGTTGGTACAACTCCTTGGCATTGGATTTTATGTTTTGGGTTTCTAGGGAGAGTGGCTCTACATGGGCGCCAACGCACAAAGGGGTTGTTAGGATAACCCACGTTAGAGTTAGAGTAAAAAGTGATAACCTAATTAATTAATTAGGGGGTGGGTAGTAAAACATTAACAAGATAATTATGGATGCCTCGTCCACCTGTTAGGGCTTTCACAGACTAAAGTGGGATGAGAAGGCCATGGTTGGCAAGATTGTTGCCTCGTCTCCACGAGAGGTTAACGGTTTCGCACGAGTCACCCTATGGGGCCGACGCCTAGAGAGGCTGTCAGGATAACCATAGATGGGGGCCAGTGCCTAGAGATAGGCAGTTAGGATAACCCATGTAGGACTGTGCGATGAAACTCTCCTCTAGCTTTCCCTTGAGTTGTTTAGTTGCTAACCTCTGGAAGTGGTCTTTTGATGTTATGTTTCCCTTTATGTGTGCTCTAGCTTTTCATGTTTTGGATTTTAGTCTTGTGTATTTGTATGGATGTTCTTGGTCGGGGACCCTTTCTTATTTACTCCTAGCACGAGGGTGGTCGGGTGGAATGTGCTACGCACCCCGTTGGGTTCCCTATTTTGTAGTTGTACCTTTCAGTGCAGAGTTTTGCAGAAACAGCTTGATCCAGAGTTTATATGTTTCCAGATGTATACTTGTACTTCTACTATACTGTGTATTGATTTGTTACCTTCCCATGTGAATGGGTAGACTTATGATGTAACCTTGAGTAATTGCTCAATGAGATGTACTTGTAGATTGATGTAATGTATAATCACATTATGTAATTCATTCTTGAATCATAATTGTTAATATCGTTAAGATTGTGTTATATCTGAGAAAATATGTTCTTTATATTTCCAAGTACAATTTGTTATGAATACATGTATGGTTTATATATGGTTCATTCTTGTTTTATTGCTTATCTTTAATAAATGTTTTAAATGAAGATATGTGAATGAATGAGTTACATTAGTAGAATTGGTAATTACTTTTATCAACTTTGTTATGGGATAGATTACATAATGTCACCTCGTGTACCCTAAGGGACTTAGGTGTTTAACTTGAAATAATTAGCTATGTTAGTAGCATTAGTAAACTTAGTGTTTATTCTTTATGTTTTCAAAAAAAAATTGTTGCATTTTTAGTTGTCCTTTGGGGTTTGCGCGACAGGGCATTACAATTGTAATATATAATCATTTCATTTTATTTATATTTTATTTAATATAAAATAATTTAAACAATTATTATTTAAATTTATATTATATAATGAATAAATATTACTTATATATTGTATTATACATATTATTATGTAACATAATTATTACATGTAAATTTTATATTTATAGAATTATAATTTTTTCTTGTAATTATATTATACTATCATTTTGATTTTGTTTCATATTTATAATTTTTTTATAGTATTTAAAATTTGAATATATAATTGATTTTTATATAATATAATTAAATTAAAATTAATAATTATTAATATTAATATAAATAGATATAACTATCTTTTGTTCCATTAAGTTAGAATATAGATATGCATTATCTTGCAATTTACATTATAATGATTAATATATTATTTACATATTTTAATAAAAATTAACATTAATGTGACATTTTTAAATGATTATGTTAATATTATAATTAACAAAACTTACATTTATTTTTTATTAAATCTAAAATAATATAAAGGCAAGTACTAGCCACTATGTGGCACTTATTTATTATATTTTTTAACAAAACTATTATAAATATAAAATTATTATAATTAATAATTAATAATTATTATATTTTTATATAATATAAAATATAATTAATATATTATATATAATACAAATTAAATTATATATAGTTTAATTATATTTATTATTATATATAATAGTATATATAGGTTATATTATTATTATATATTATATTCTATAACAAAATTTATTAAATATGAATATGAAATTATTATAATTAATAATTAATATATTTTTATATAGATCAAATTAAATTAATATATAAAAAATCTGATAGTTGTATTGATTTTTGGAGATTAGGAAAAAGAAAGAGAGATACAAAAGGAGACAATTCTATATAGAGAGAGGTATATATACTAACACTTGCACCTAAAGGATGTTCAAGGATTATGTCAATAGAAAATTATATGTATGTTAATATATTACAGAGTATGTGTTTGAAAATTCTAGTTGCATGTGACTAGATTAAACAATTAATAATAAGTGCTAAATAATGGAATGAAATAAATTTAGACAAATGTAGATTTGAAGGCATTTAATTCAAATGCATAAAAGTTAAAGAGTTTATAGAAAAGTTTATAACTAGACATAGTAAATTACTTAGGTCTGAGATTATTGTGGTAAATATAATAATTAATACATAAAATTAAATATATATATATAAAATATTATTATATAATTTAAGAATATAAAATAAAATTAATTACGTCGAGAGGCATCTACATTGAAAGCAAACAAACTATGTCAATAAAAACTCTTCAAACAAAAATTGGTGTGCATTTGTCAGTCTTCGAATCTGAACGAATTAAATTTCATTAAATTTTATGAGAGACGTGCATCACGTTGATAGAGTAATGGAGAGTGGTGTTGGCATGCAAACCGTTTCTTTTCTTCTTTAAATATGTGTATGTTATTCTACTAAAGATCCCAACTTTAATGCCATCTATGTGGAAAATTGAAGCAAAAAAAATCCAAAGCCTTCTCTTGTCTTCTAACAAATCTCTAGAATCTTCTCCCACACACTACAAATTTAGGGATTCAATGAAATAAAATTTTAAAAGCGGTGAGAAATTTGTACAAAGAATATCGTTTGAAGAAAATTTCTAGTGAGTAACTATTGTGTTTTTTCATTTTTGTAGCTTTTCTTTTTGTTATTGTTTAGTACAGGATTTAACCGAATCAAAGGTATTTCTCTATAAAATAAACAGAGAAAAAAGTAAAGGAAGATTTGAGAGTGTGCTATGGAGGACGGTTATGCAGCAAGCTTTAGTCAGTTGTTTTGAGCCTCACTAAGTTTGACATTCAGGTTAATGGATTTGCCCTCGTCTCGGGTTAGGGTTTTTGCGCTTCTGTTAATTTGAAGTTGTGTTTTGTTATGTTAATTGATAGGATGTTTTGCAAGTTCAAGTGGAGAATTGGAAACTATTGCTCATAAAATGAGTGGGTAAACATAAACGTGATGACGAAGGTGAAGAGGAGTTCAAGCTTTGGCTGCCTGCGTGGATGGTGTTTTGTCTCTTACTGTGCCTAGGATTGTGCCTGAGAAACCCAAGACGATTGAGATTTTTGTTGGTTGAACAAGGGTTTCTATCAATAATAGTCATTGTTGTCTATTTATTTGTAAAGAAAATTGCAGGGAGAGACAAATTCATTGGTTTTTTGGAAGATGAATTTCAGCTTTTCAAATGTTTTTGTAGGTGATACCAAAAAAAATTGTAGCGAGGGTAAAATTTTGAGTTTATTGAAGTCAGATGATGTTAAGAGGAAAGTCTTTTATGTATTCATGGAGAGTACATACTCATAAGCCAACAATATTTTTTGTGTTTTCCTAATTAACAAAAGATTTTAAATGGCAGTTGGAAATGTATGTTTTGTATTTTTTGTACTACACTGGACTTTTTTCTTCTTATCCAACGCTATGCTTGTCTTTTTCTTTCTTATTGAATGGAGGAGCTATGCTTTACAATATACTCGAGTTCCATCATTTTTTTGATATTAATTTACTTACTTTTTTATTAGAAAGGATATAATTGCACACTTTCTAATAACTAGCTTATCTACTTACTACATAATCTATATAGGACACATGGAGGTATATCAATTTGGAGGAACCATTTTGCATGTTATTGTTCTATGTTTGTAACAATATATTCATTGTTGCATCATAATACAATATCATTATATGATATTGAAAATTACAATTTCTATAATAGCCACTTTCTTTCTTATCCTCCTTATTTCTCTAATGTGTATTCCAATATTGATGGGGAATGCCAAATAATGCCAAATTTTTATATACACCACATACAACTGTTTTAATTTAGAAGCATGATATATATTATTTTTGATATTTTTTAAGAATGATTTTTTACTTTAATCATTTCATTAAATCTTTCTAATAAATACCACTTTTTTAATTTTTTTAAAAAATATTTTCACATAAAAAAACATTTATTAAATCTTTCTAAAATAAATAATGTTATTTTTACTAATATTTTAAAAACTTTTGTGATTTTTCTATATACATACATAAATTTTTTATTTGTGTATGTAATTTTTATTTTATTTTAAAAGAAAATCTCACAAAAATCAAATAAAATAATAAAATAATGAAATAAAATTTCAATTAAAGTAAAGCACATCATAAATTAGCATATAAAATGTGTAACGCCTCACCAAGGATCCCAAAGAACAACACATAAAGTAACAAAATAATCGAACAATTTTTTTAAAAAAGTATTTGATTGCAACATAAGTACAAAAGAAACATCTACACATACATTCTCAAGGTTCCATGAGAACACTACTTAAACATTCACAAGTAAAAACATCACATCACTAACCATAAGACATAAAGCATAAGGATAAATCATATTAATAATGAATGAACCAGTCACATAATAATAATGTAGTCAAGTTACAAATTCAAGTTACATCAAATGAGATTATGACAAATCTTGTAACATCATAATAACAATACAATAAGTTCACTCATACATATCAAGAGTGTATACAATATAGATGAAGAACACAACACATTTGTCAACCTCATTCACGAGCATGCTCAACATCCAATTTCACGAACTGTGTAGAAACAAGAACCCGTTACAAGAACAATATTATCCAAGTACAACAACACCTACAAGGGAACCCAATGGAGAAAGTAGCACGTTCCTCCCAACCACGTGGTACCCGAAGGTCCACCCCCCTGTGCTAGGAGATAATATCATGTCCACAAAGATAAACAAACATGAAGAAAAAACATAACATTTACATGGCTTGACGTACACGTTACAACATAATGATATCTAAACCACATTTAATTACAAACAAAGCTCCCATAGGCAACAACATAAACAAGGGTAACTCTACACAAGATACCACATAACATGCATTAGGATAAGAGTGTCATCACATAGTTTATTATAGGTTACCTTGGTGAATCTTCCTAGATTACTGGTCCTCATATTGAGTTACCCTAACAATCTCTACCGATTCCCGACCCCTAAACAAACTCAAGTGGAATCGAACTACCTTTCAAGAAGACAAGGTAGATGATCATGTCATTCTATGCCATCTTAGCCTACCCTTCATCTATACAAGCACTAAGGCATTAGGTGGGGCAATCAAATTATCTGATTTATTTAATGAACACCACCCAACCCCATGTACATTTAATTAAGTTTTCATTGAATTATAAACTCCCGATAGGTTACCCTGGATACCACTTAGGGTTCTGGCCCCTATTGAAGGCCACTCTTCCTAATAACATAACTCATAATCAATTACAAAGGATAACCATCGTGCACATTGAACAACTCTATGAATGAACACATCTCAATCATGACTCAAATCATTTAACGTTCAAAATACCATCAAGGTAACATAATCTGTGCATGGCTAAGTCCTAAATCATACCATTGCAATAGAACATCAAGGTACAAACATATTAAGCTTTTCAATACAAGTTTATTTTCCTAACCTCTGGAAGATTTAAAACTCAATAACATGGAAGTAACTCTTAAATTATTAGCAAATATAACAAATTCCCATCATATACAACCATCAAGTTTACATGAACTAAAGGTTCAAAAAGAAGTAATTTATTGACATAATTAAATGTCTTATGAAAATATTATCATTCTTCATTAAGAATAATGCAAATTATTTACATTTACTAACCAACCATAAAAGAGCCAATCAATTCTAATATATATATATATCTATACTAGTTCCATGCATAATATAATTCTAAAGGAAAACATCATTCAATAAATCAACCAATTAATCTCGACCATGATAGGCATTTGCAATTCAAATAACAATACATTTCAATTTCACAACTAAAGAGTTCCAACTAATTCCACTAGTCGCAACATTACTAGAAAAGTTCAATAGCTTTAGATTCTAATCTATTATTTATTACACCTTTCATGCTAACAAATTTCAATATTTAAACAAACCAACTGCTGTCATGAAATATAATATTTCGTTTGTTAAAAGAACAGTATAAATATACTCACATATGGAAATATACACTTAAGTATATATTTATATAAAGAAAGAGAATGCATTGAAAATTATTGCATACAAGACAAATTAAATGAGGCACAACAACAAGCAAGAACCAACGTAATTATCACACAAAAAAGGCATATATCTATATATATTGAATTCCATTCTAATTAACACAATAAAAACCAACTAAGTAATACATATTTTATAGAATTGCCAGAGTACATAAACAATGTGCAACGTGAAAACATGGACAAGGCAAGTGAATTGTTTGACAAAATGCCACAAGAGATGTCATCACATGAACTATAGTGTTTGCAAGATATGCACAAAATGGATTTTGGGGCAAGTTTCAAACTATCACATCGCACAATGCATGCACAAAAGAGATAGAGGATTCGGTTTGATCAATGAAGGTAATTAACAAGAATTAGATACATTGTGTGAATCAAGGGGATTAAATAAGTAGCTCGTTGGTCCCCAACTTCTTCACTTGATCAAGTTGCTAAATGATGGCATCAGGGAAGACACACAAGTCAAGCTTACTCCAAGTTGAGATGGTTACAGTTGCAAGAAATATGAGAAGCCATTTCCCTTCAGTTTTAAAGAAAATATTTTGAATGGATAATAATGCAAGTAAATGGCAACATTACTGAATGTAACACCCCTCCATTTTGCTCTTAGATTGAACAGTGTTCTTCTATGATATGTTTTATTTCTGTTGCATTGTGACTATGGAACTTGGTTATTTTAACCGCTATCTGTTAAGCGATGTAAACATTATGTTTTGATGTGATGGTACTTTATTCAGATGTTATTATTATTTCATGTTATGGATTAAATTAGCATGTATGTGAATTACTGACACTTTATGTTTTGATTATATCATTGATGATTAGATGCGTCGGTTAGTGATATTGTATTGGTGAAGGGGACAGGATCACATCACTCGCATGCGAGTGCCCTGGGATTCCACGATTTCCTCTTCACGGTGTGTCTTAATATATTATATGCATGTTTCGACACTCGTATTGTGTGCAGGATGCAGGTACAGTACATCGACTCCACCTGGTTTCACAGATCTGAGTGTGTCCCTTGACCAACGGTATCGATTGGGAGATAATAACTAGGTTTTTTGTGTCAACCATCACCCTAGTTATTATGTGTCATCGAGTTTGTAGTCGGGCTCAGTTATTTTATGTTGTAGTTTCTTCCTTGGCTTTGTATTTAAAATTGCAAGTTAAAAGTGATTAAATGGCTTTTGAAATTTATAAATGATTCTTGTTTTGTCTTATTGAAATGTTGGGAAATTAGTGATTAATTAATTAATTTAATTTAATTAATAAAATAATCTAATTTTGAATTAGATTTATTTTATTGACTAATTAAATTAATAGTGATAAATTAAACCAATTTGGTTGGGTTGGCACCTTTAGATTTTTGGATTAAGTCAAAAATTAGAATTATGCTTTATATTTTACTTTTAGAAATAAAAGTTGAAAATAATTTTATTTGTGAATTGTTAAATTCATTTGGTTAAATAAATTTAATTACCTTTTTGGTTGAAAATGAATTTTATTTAAAATGAAAATTATGCAAAATGCATTTGGGGAAAGCAAATTGTTTTAAAATTGAAAAATAGAAAATATCTCCATTTTGGCAATAAATTTAGTGGGTGAGTCAATTTTAGGGCTTTGACAAATTTGGAGAAGGAATTGCATAAGGTAATTCATGTTTATTTTGAATTTGGGGGAATTTTGGAATTTGTGGAGACAAAGAAAGAGAAGAAGAAAGGATTTGCTGTGATTTTTGTGGAATTGTGAGGAAGCAAGGGGATTTCTTGGTGGAGCTAGAATCTAAATAGGGATTGGAAAACTCCATTGGCAATCTTCAAACTTTGGGAGAAAAAAATCCAGGTTTTCTTTTCTTGTTTTGTTTTTATTTTGAATTTTTTTTTACAGATGTTTACATGTTATTGGAAAAGATTTACATTTTAATCTGGTTGCAAAATTTGAAATGAAACCACTGTTAAGATCTTAGGAAAGATTTGAAATGGTTTAGAAAACTCAAACCCTTTCACAGAAATTTGTTTTGGCTAATTATTTGTTTTAGAAATCAAGAATTGGTATGTTGATTATGTGAGAAAAGTTTCTTCAATTTGTCTGTAAGTAAAGAAACTTGTATATATAATATATATATGTATGTATATTTGAGAAAAATATACATATATATATATAAAGTATATATGTATTTATATATATTTGTTTTAGTTTTAAATCTGGTAAATTTTTTAATTTTTGTTTTAAATCCGCCCAGGGCATGGCGTTTTCATTTTTCTTTCCAACGAATTCTTCTTCGAAACTTTTGTTTTGGGCATGGAGGATGGGGGTTCGCAGCCACGGTCGTCCCCCTATGGAGGACGCTGCTGTGGCTGCGCCCCCCACATAGTGGGGGAGGCGCTGCCACAGGCAGCGGCCTCCACACAGGGAGGCAGGGCTGCGTCCCTCCCCTGCGTAGGGTTGAAACCCCTGCCGACCGTGCTTGCTCATTTCATTTTTTTTTATTTATTTATTTATAAATATAAGTTATATTATATATGTATAATATTATATATATTATAATGTATGTATTATATATATATATATATTGTATATCTATATTTATAATTTGTAAATTTTTTTAATATTTTTTTTTATATATTATTTAATTATATAATATATAATATATATATTATATTTTAAATAATTGGGTTTTTAATTTAAATTAGATGGAAATTAAAAAAAAAAAGTTTTATTTTAAATATTTGGATTTAAATAATGTTGTCATTATTTAAATAATATATTTAAATATATTGTTGGTCATTTTATTGCTTTAGAGATGCAAATACTGATTTTAAAATGAAAACGTTTTTACTTATTTATCTATTGGAGAATTGATTTTAGTATTGGTTGTAATCAGGGTTTAGAGATGAATATTTAGATTTACATTTCTTATTGCTTGGAAATGAAATTGTGACAAGATTAGTTATTTTCAAGTAAAGTATAATTGATGTACATTAGAGTTAAACAATTTGTCATGAGTGGATCTTTCCCTATGAATTAAATTGTTTAAAATTAGAAGTAATTGTGCAACGTGTGATTGACTTATTTGGATTTAAGAAATCCTTATGTTAGATTTATTTTCCTAAATTGCTTATTGGTTGTGTTTCCATCGATGCATTGATGGGAAAATGGGGTGTTTGGTTTTGTAAGTCTTCCAAGGGAATTCGTTTTGTGGGGTCCTTTGTTATGTTGGTTCAACTCTTGGGATTTGTTTTGGGTAGTGCACGAGGTTGTAGTTGACTAAATCACCCAGTTACCATGAATGGGTTAGGCGATATGTTATGGTTCCCCGAGTACTACGATCGGGTTGTGTGACCTTATGTGTTAAGGTTGGATTTGGTTTTTAGTTTTGTGCATCTTGTCTACCCAAAGTTTGGTGGTTTTGAAACCTTGTGTTGTCAATAGGAGAGTGGCTCTTTGTGGGGGTCCGACACACAAAGTGGTGTCAGGGTAACTCACTTAGAGTTTAATCAAGTGATAATCTAAAAGAATTAATGGGGAACTTCACACTAATAAAGTTAATGAATGCCTCTCTCATGAAGTATGCGTTATTAAGGCTCGAGATGAGATGAGACGCATAGTTTTGCATGAGGGTCCCGGCCGGTAGAGGCAAGCCAGGGTAACCATGATGGGGGTTCGGTAGCCTAGGAAGGTTGAGCTAGGGTAACTCATGGCAATTTATGTATGACACTCTCCCTACGTCAACAGTTAGTCAGTTATTGTGTGTTGTACAATGGTGTACTTGTCCTATGTAACCTGGAAGTAATGTATTGTCTTGTGAGTTTTCGTACTGTGTTAAGTGATGTTGTTTGGTATTTGAGTCGGTTCAGTTATGTTTAGCCTTTGTCTAGAGGTAGTTGGTCTTGACCAGAAATCCTTGTTACTATCTCCTAGCACGGGGGGTGAGCCTTTGGGTTTCACTTGGTTGGGTGGAACGTGCACCTTACACCATTGGCTTTGATCGTGATCATGTGGACGAGACTTTCATGTTGGGGAGCTCGTTGATTCCTGTTACTCTTCTAGTTCTTTCATTCCAGTTATTCTTGTATTTCATTACCCCTCATTTGTATCGAGGTGGAAATTGTAATATATTATCATGCTTATTTGATTTACCTCATTCGGGGAATGAGTGTTGTAATTATATTGTAAACAATCATTATTGGATATCATGTTGTATCTATTAGTCTTTGATGTAATTATCCTGTATGGAATGTATGTACTTTAATTCCTTAATTGAATGATGTTATGTTTTCATTCCTTGGTTGTTTAATTCGGGTTTAAGTAATCTTTGTCTCGTAGCCTTAGGGGATGTTGGCAATGTGTAGCAAACTTGTACGTTATTGCACTTTAACAAAAAAAAAATTGTTGCGTTTGGTTAGTGAATTGCAACTTCCCCTAGGGTTGTGTGGCGGGGCATTACACATAATTCCAACATTCACTTACTAACATAAACTCTACTGCAAACAAGTAACAGAGATTGAAGTGATTCAACGCCAACTTAGAGATAGAACTAAGAATCTTAAAGCAATGATTATTTTAGCCGATTAGATTGTATATGCCACCGGCCATACCATGATAGAAAGGATCATTCCAATGATATCTGTTAGGAGATGAGGTGAAGATAAAACACAACTCGAAGGGAGAGAAGGGATGCCTTTGCTGGTTTACTTGGAAGAACAAAGTTAGAGTTGAAAACCTTACAAAGTCATTGTTTGAATTAGTTACTGGAGCTATAGCCGCTGGCAATCTATGCACAGAAAGAAGACTTAGGGCCAATGTCATTCAAACTCCATAAGATTATGCCTATGTGGGTTGTAGTGCTAAAAAGTAAACAAACAACCTCAATTGATCTGTAAATTTGATGGATACACTATAATTGTTGTGAATTACAAAGCTCAAACAAAAAGAGACAAAGGCATCAAATGGTCAAACTCCTACGCTGGGTGCTCTATGACATTTGGCTGTCTAAAAATATGTAGAACTTAGCAAGAACAATCCATATTTCAAAGGACACTAGTTATACCAGTGGTGCCTAAGGATTAAATAAAAATTTGAGGCTGGGTATGTCTAAAATTATCAAATTCAACAAGATACGAACATGAAAACTAACTGTGAGATCCAGTTTCATCTCTCACATGCATGGCATTTAAGTATACCAGAAATAATGTTCAGAGAGACATAATCTTATCCCCAATTCCACACGTAGCAAGTAAGACACGGAGAAGACAATCTTTTCCAAATGAAAATCTATAGAGAAATGAAATCGATCCAACCTGGAAATCGAAGCTATGGCCAAATGAAATCTATAGAAGAGTCAATACCAAAATCCAATATAACAAACTTCAATTATTCAAAATCCAAGCTCAAGCAAATAAAAAATCTTCAAATGCACAAAAAACTTCCTTTGAAAACCAACCCAACAAACTTCTCAAAAAAATTCCCATGAAATCTTCTTCAACCAAAAATAATAATAAATTGCTATGCACAACTTTTGCATAACCAAAGTTTTTATTCATTTTCAATTAACTCAAAGTCACAAGACTTAACTAACTATCAACATGCAATCAAAATTGATCAACTAGTTTCAATTTAATCAATTACACCAGATAACACTTTCTAACTCCAAATCAATATTTCAAATATTTATTCATAATCCGTTGAAAACAAACCCTTCAAAATATCTACTTTTCCTTTATTTAAGTTTGCACATTAAAATCAACAATTACATTTAAATAAATATCCTGTTTAATTTAATTTAATAAATCAAACTTTTTTTAAAATAACAATTGAAAATTTAATAATTAAATTATCTAAACATAAATATTTTAATTTAACATTTCAACAACATTACACTATATCAAATAACTTATTTAATAAACCATTTAACTAATTAATGAATTTCCAATCAAGACACAAACATGAATGACAAAACAAACCAAAACGACAATACAACGATGGGTGACAACACAAATACTCATCCTATAAAGGAACGATGGCCAAAGAAGGACTTGACATTATCTCCAAAACAACATGTTTCCATTGGGTCAGGGCACACTCAGACTTGACAAAGCAAGTGAAGCCGATACCCGGTACCTACAAACTGCATCAAACAACATTGTTAAATGTATCTGCATAAACCAACAATCACACCGTGAAAGAGAGTCGCAGCATAGTAGGGTACTCACAAGTGAGTTATGCTACATTGTCTCCTTCACCAAGAATATCATATAGTACTACATCATAAACAATATCAGTTTCATCATCATAAACACACTAATGCTCCAAAACAACATAAAACCATAACACAGATAATGTTTATCATAATGTCGCCACACAAACATAATTTGATGATCAATAATGTATCCAATGTATCATCAACACAGTATAAAACCAGCATAGCATTGAAAATAGCTAAAACTACTTTCAACCGAACATAAACAAAATGAATCAAAGTGCAACAATCAGAGGGACACTACAAAATGATCTTCCTAAAAATAAAAATTTAAAATAAATCTTATTTTGATATTACCACTTTTTTAATTTTTCAAATTTTATTAACTTCAAAACATAAATAAATACAAATAGAATTAAATTAAAATAACTAAAATTATTATAATTATTAATTAAATTCTAATTCTAATCTTATTTAATTATTATAATCTAAAAACATTAGAATTGAGATTAAGGGTAAAATAAAGAATAAGGTAAAAATTATGGTGAGAGTTATTCATAAATTAAAATAAATATAATATTATTAGATGATATTAAAAATTATAATTTCTATAATAACCACTTTCTTTCTTATCCTCCTTATTTCTCTAATGATATTGATGGGGAATGCTAAATTTTTATATACACCACACACAACTATTTTAATTTATAAGCATGATATATATTATTTTTGATATTTTTTAAGAATGATTTTTTACTTTAATCATTTCATTAAATCTTTCTAATAAATATTTAATTTTTTTCTAATTTAAAAAAATATATTTTTTCATATAAAAAATCATTTATTAAATCTTTCTAAAATAAATAATGTTATTTTTACTAATATTTTAATAACTTTTGTGATTTTTCTATATACATACGTAAATTTTTTATTTATGTATGTAATTTTTATTTTATTTTTAAAGAAAATCTCACAAAAATCAAATAAAATAATAAAATAATAAAATAAAATTTCAATTAAAGTAAAGCACATCATAAATTAGCTTATAAAATGATCTTCCTAAAAATAAAAATTTAAAATAAATCTTATTTTGATATTACCACTTTTTTTATTTTTTAAATTTTATTAACTTCAAAACATAACTAAATACAAATAGAATTAAATTAAAATAACTAAAATTATTATAATTATTAATAAATTATAAATCTAATCTTATTTAATTATTATAATTTGAAAACATTAGAATTAAGATTAAGGGTAGAATAAAGAATAAGGTAAAAATTATGGTGAGAGCTATTCATAAATTAAAATAAATTAAAGAAATATTACTAAATTATAATTTTCTAAGAATTTATTTTAATTCAAACTATTGTCCACCCTCTCTCATAGATTTGTTTTTTTAATGTCACTCTACAATTATAAATCAAACCTAAATCAAAATCACCCACAAAAATTATACTCTTCTAAGACTTTATTTTAGCTCAAACTATTGTCCACCCTATCTCATTATAGATTTAGCTTTTTAGATTTGATGAAACAAAAAAATCAAATATAAGAGATTTGATGAAAAAAAAAACAAGTCAAAGTGATTTGATGAAACAAAAAGATTTGATGGAACAAAAAGAACAAACAAATAAATAAATAAATAAAAGAGAAATCAAATATTTGATCACAAAGATGAATCAATCAAAAAAGAAAATGAGAAAATGATAACTCTTGGCACCATTTTATATATATTAATATTTAATATATATATGCTAGTAATATAATAGTAATAGTAATAATAATAATATATAAACAAAATCATTTTGTAAATGACTTACCAATTAACCTCATGTACTACATGCAAAAAAATTAAACCAATTTTTTTTTCTAATTGACCTTCCACACCTCTTCGGCGTACCCATTGCACACCAAGGTGCAATTTCTAGTATTTCTCAAGATAAAAGACACTAGCTAAACCATGGCAAGAAAAAAATTATTACTAAAATCTAGTAAAACTCCATCCGTAGTTGGGTAGTGCTTACAGATCAATTGGCCTGTTTTCTCTGCAGGAATTGATTTTGTTTTAGAGTTCACATGTAGAGCGATGGAAGTGGTCTGTTTAATGATGAAAATGATCTATACTCCCTAAATGATCGTGTCCTATTAAGACAGGTCTAGAGTTAATAACATAGTTGTAACACATCTCTATTTTGCTCGGATTTCTCACTTTTGAGTGAGTGATGTTAACAAGGAAATTGAATTTCAATATGGACGTCAAATTTTGCTCAACCTTGTCAGCTGGATGTAGAGCGATCCTCTTCCCTCTTTCCTCTTGGATCGAGGTGAACTCGATTTTATGCATCAGTTTTGAGTTATGCGTTCCGAGTAAATGGCGCAGCTTGCTCCATCTAGAACTAGAACGAATGCCTAGAAAGTTTCTGGTGAAAGCAATGCGTCTGAACTGTCAATGTCAATTTACTTTTATTTACCTGGATATTGTTGTCAATAGACTGTTAGTTACGCCGAAGGCGTTCAACATTCCCTTTGTGGAATAGACAAAGCAAATCTTAGCAAATCTTTTGGATCGATGGTTGATATAATCTGCCTCTCGTACAAGACCATCAAATGCATCAACTATAAATGTCAAATGTAAAATAATTGACTTGTAGAAGCGTTAATGTTTTTAAATTCATCGCAAGCTTCTTTTTCAGAGACGAGAGTGAGAGGAGTGTGATTATCCACTGTAGGCTGCCCTGCTGGCTTACCTTGGCCCACACTCCCAACACCACCAGTACTATGGATTCCGTAATGGCACAGGTGTGGAGGATATTGGAAAAGGCTACAAATTTGAATATACATCTGCCATTGGTATTGATACAGGTTAAGAATGCTGACAGAGAGTACAGAAATGGCTTTACATTTGGGTGTAGGGTATTCCAAGAGACCACCTTACTTTGAGAAATTCTATCAAATAGTTTACATACATTGTCTATAATTCCAAATTTCAATACAAATCTATTGAGCAACTACAATTATAACTACTAAAAAAATCCTTTTCCATTATGTTCAAATGTACATGTAGAGCTAGAATCATGGCCACCTCGAGTCAAACCAGACACTATATGCAAAGCGGAATATGAGTATGGTAGCTACAAACTACATCCATACATATTACCAGTTGTGTGAAATGGGTATGCCGAAGAGTTGTGGAAGGTCAACTAGGGAATGTTTTGATCTATTTTTTGCAATTTGTGGTGTACATGAGCTCAATTGGTAGAGAGAGATCTATAAGGGTAGATAGAGGGAGAGATGGAGAGATAGAGATTTAGGGAGATATGTAAGAAGAAATATGGGTTTACCACTCATGCCTCAACCTATGTCTTTATGATTCAAGTGGAGAATGGGAAACTGTTGGTCATAAAATGAGCGGGTAAACGAAAACACGATGACGAAGGTGAAGAGGAGTGCAAACTTCGGTTGCCTGCATGGATGGAGTTTTGTTTGTTACTGTGCCTAGGATTGTGCTTGAGAAACCCAAGATGATTGAGATTTTTGTTGGCTGAACAAGGGTTTCTGTCAATAATAGTCATTGTTGTCTATTTGTTTGTAAAGAAAATTGGAGGGAGAGACAAATTCACTGATTTTTTGGAAGATGAATTTCAGCTTTTCAAATGTTTTTGTAAGCGATATCAAAAAAATTTGCAGCGACGGTAAAAGTTTGAGTTTATTGGAGTCAGATGATGTTAAGAGGAAAGTCTTTTGTGTATTCATGGAGAGTACATACTCATAAGCCAACAATATTTTTTTGTATTTTCCTAATTAACAAAAGATTTAAAATGGGAAATGTATGTCTTGTATTTTTTGTACTATGCTGGACTTTTTTATTCTTATCCAACACTATGCTTGTCTTTTTCTTTCTTATTGAATGGAGGAGCTATGCTTTACAATATACTCGGGTTCCATTGTTTTTGTGATATTAATTTACTTACTTTTTTATTAGGAAGGGTATAATTGCACACTTTCTAATAACTAGCTTATCTACTTACTACATAATCTATATAGGAAACGTGGAGGTATATCAATTTGGAGGAACCATTTTGCATGTTATTGTTGTGTGTTTGTAACAATATATTCATTGTTGCATCATAATACAAAAAATTACAATTTCTATAATAGCCACTTTCTTTCTTATCCTCCTTATTTCTCTAATGTGTATTCCAATATTGATGGGGAATGCCAAATAATGCCAAATTTTTATATACACCACATACAACTATTTTCATTTAGAAGCATGATATATATTATTTTTGATATTTTTTAAGAATGATTTTTTACTTTAATCATTTCATTAAATATTTCTAATAAATATCACTTTTTTTTTAATTTAAAAAGAAATGATTTTTCACATAAAAAATCATTTATTAAATCTTTCTAAAATAAATAATGTTATTTTTACTAATATTTTAAATTTTTTTGTGATTTTTCTATATACATAATATTTTATATTTATGCATGTAATTTTTATTTTATTTTAAAAGAAAATCTCACAAAAATCAAATAAAACAATAAAATAATGAAATAAAATTTCAATTAAAGTAAAGCACATCATAAATTAGCATATAAAGTGATCTTCCTAAAAATAAAAAATTTAAAATAAATCTTATTTTAATATTAGCACTTTTTTAATTTTTCAAAATTTACTAGCTTCAAACATAAATAAATACAAATAGAATTAAATTAAAATAACTGAAATTATTATAATTCTTAATTAAATTATAATTCTAATCTTATTTAATTATTATAATCTAAAAACATTATAATTGAGATTAAGGGTAGAATAAAGAATAAGATACAAATTATGGTGAGAGCTATTCATAAATTAAAATAAATATAATATCATTAGATGATATTAAAAATTATAATTTCTATAATAACCACTTTCTTTCTTATCCTCCTTATTTATCTAATGTGTATTCCATAGATATTGATGGGAATGCTAAATAATGCCAAATTTTTTCTTCCTGCGGAAGGAACTATAGGCACGCCTCTTCCTTAACAAGTTATTAATAACTTTGATTTAAACAAATGAGAATTCATATTTATTTTCTATTTGACAAATATTTGAATAACTTTAAAGTAAATATGCAAAATATTTAACAAAACAAATATTTAAAATTAATTTTCTGAAATGTAATTGGCTCAAAACTTTTGAGCCATAAGGGAAATTTTCCTGACTCCATTATCATAGTTGCGATTTTCCCAGCTCCATTATCATAGTTTTTGAAAGAGGAAAAAATGGGTCTTACAAGGACCCGAAACCACAAAGTTTACAAAAAAAAGATAAGATCGTTAAAGTCACCAAAAGTAGAAAGGCTGTAAAAACAACAAGACAATCCATAGCCACCAAAAAGGCCAGCAAAGGCCACAAAACCAAAAAACTAGACAAAATGCTAGCAACAACTAAATTTGAGCCTTTAATAAATCTGCAGTCTCAGCTTCCAAATTGTTCATATCCTAAACCCCCTCTTTAAAATCTGAACCATCTGGGTAGTAGGAGGCGATTTCCTTTTAAGGTTGGAACGTGTCCTTTTCAAAATACCTTGGTCCTTGTTCTTTCTTTTATCCTTGTCCTCTTCCAGGTCAACGACCAACGAGCCCTATTGCATCTTTTCTAGCTTTTCAGACATTACATTGATGATGATGGCATTGTGCCTAGCCATTTTATGGTTTTGTTCCACAACAATTTTCATGTTATTTTTTATTTTGACCATTTCAGCTTCTAGAGTCTTGTACTTATCCCCAGTGTCACCTTCTCCCGTTCCAGTACTGTTCTTTTTCTGTTTTCCTTCTTCATTGTTGAGAGCGGCCAACTTCAGTTCCAGTTCCTCCGACTTGCTATACAGAGCCCTATTTCTTTGATTAAGATCATTAATTTCTTGACAGGCCCATTTCAAAACCCTGAAAATGTCACCAATGCCATTTCTTGCAGAGGTAAGAATATCGCCAGACTGAACCTAGTCTAAGATGAGGTTAACATCATCTGGGTTGGGGAGCTAGGAAATTTGGTACCATAAGCTCTGAAAGAGGCAGGAGGGGATGGCATAGAGTTTTTGTTAACTTCAAAGTTCTCAGCTTTGTCCTCCAAAGAGTTTACAGAGTAGGAAACCAACTTGTTGGCAGGGGAGACCTTGAGAGCAGGATTCTTTAAGGGGATAGGGCAGTCGGGGTAGGTCTCAGGGTTAACTTTAGCAAGCTAGGGTTTTCTAGGCTGGGTTTTCTTACCAGACAGCTTAGAGGATGGGTGGGCTTCAACAATTCTCTCCTGGTAAGGATGATTCTCTGAACCCCCACTATCCATGTCATAGTACTCAGACATCGTGGAGGCAACAGGTTTGGATAAAGCCGATATGCTTTGATAGTGTTCATATAGTAACCTAATAAGACCAGGATGAAGAATAGGGTATCTCCTAAGATTTTTCTTATGGTCCTCAAGGCTATTACTCAACGAACAGAACAAATAGTGAGGCAGAGAAATCTGTACCTTATGGCGGAAGTGGTTAAGAATGGAAAAATGATGACCATAAACTCTGGTGAATCTCCCTTTTGGGGTGATATACTCCATAATAACACGAAGCACCTTTCTCCATAGCGCCTTGATGGTGTCAATTTCAAAATAGCTGTTGGAAATTTTAACTAGTTTCAATTTCTCCTTATCCTTCTTAGGGAATTTGATTACCGCCTCATTAGAAAACCTTCTGTCGCGATAAAACTTCACACCCTCAGTGGACATTCCAGTCACCTCCCCTATAATTTTCTCATCTAGTTTCACCTTTCTCCCAAAGAGGATTATTTCCCCATTGTTCCAGTTCTTCTCAAAATAGTTCATGGCCATAGTATCAGGGCCATGAAGTTTTTTCAGAAATGGAACCAGCCCACCTCTTACAATCTGCTTCCAAACCTTATCATTCCTCGTATGCACCTCATAGCTTTTTAGCTCAACTCTTTTCCTGTCCCCCCATTTTCGTTTGCACCTTATTGTAGTCTCTACCAATGTCGAGTACCTATTGCAAATTTACGTAGCCATTCCAATGTACCCACAAAGCATGCCACTTTTTCTTCCTAGCTAAGTAATATGACGCGGCCCCATCAAATCTATTGATTTCGATGTACTTAGCCCCTTTCCCTTTAATCATTAAATGTATTTGCCTATTTCCCATGCGTGACATCATAATCTAGTAAGGCCCTGACTTCAGCTCTCAAGTCCCTACAATTCTGCCATGTGTTCAATCCTTGCTTCCTTACCCCTTCATTTGCAAAGTAATCCGCCACACTGTTAGCTTCCCTATAGACGTGTGAAACTTTTACTTTATCAAACTTGTCTAGAATAGACTTGCTTCATCAATCCAATTCTTTATTGACCAAGAGGGAGGGGTCCTTCCTAAGAGACAATCAATGATATTTTTAGAATCCCCTTCAAGCCATAAATTTTTTATATTCAAATTATGAGTTAACTTTAAAACTTGAAAATCTCCTATAGCCTCCACCACATGGTTGGTTTGATGACCTAGGGAGATGGCCAAAGCTGCCATAAAATTACCATTTGAGTCCCTTAACACACCTCCACTTTCGGCCATACCTAGATTGCCCTTCGCGGTGCCATCAAAGTTGGCCTTAGACCAACCATTTGGAGGAAAGGTCTAGCACACACCCTCCCTACTTTTCTTGGCTAGCTTGGATGCAAAAGAAACATCCACTTTAATATTCCAATCCTTTGCTATCATTAGATCATAGGGAGTACACACCACTGCTTCAAGGTTAAGAGATTTTTGGGGAATCACATTGAAGTTTTCCTTTATAAGCCTAATTTTTTTTTCAAAGACATTATTCTCTGACATCTCCTTATCCCTGAAAATTCTGTTATTACGTTCTTTCCACACTCCCCAAACAACAAAAGGGAATATAAAGGCCCATAACCTTCGAATGAAGGGATTTTGAGTAGGAGCTTTCCATTGTAAAAATAAATCTTCAATGGACTGGGGAAACACCCAAGAGATATTCTAGAGGGCTAATAATTTTCTCCAGATTATGGAAACAAACGGACAGTGGAGAAACAAGTGGTTAGCTGACTCCGCCTCACACTTGCAAAGGTAACATCTGTTGGGGATTTGAAATCCCCATTTACAAAGATTGTCCACTGTAAGAACCTTATTCTGAAGCATAATCTAGAAGAAGATATTAACTTTAGGAGTCAAGTGTTTAATCCACGCTTTTGACTAGAAGGGAGGGGGAGCTTGAGAAAGGGACAACAAAGAGACAGCCGAAGAGAAAGTAGTTACCCAAAGGGTTGTCCATCCAAATAAGAATATCATCCTACTGAGTCTGTCCCATACTAATAGTCTTTAAGGAAGATTGAAGCTGAGCCAACTCCTGACTAATCACACATAAGTTCACCCAGTCTCCTTCATACCAATAATCTTTGATAAGCTCCCCAAAATCAGCTTTACATAACTCAGCCCATCTATTGAATCTTTCAATTTTGATGAGGGGTTCCTTAAAAACCCATCTATCCTACCAAAATTTGGCTTGATTGCCACTTCTAATGTGCCATCCTATCCCTGATTCCAAATTTTTTCTACCAGCAATCATATCATTCCAACAAGCTGAGCCATGAGGTAGGATAGGAGAGTCCAACAAAGCTTTGAAGAACAAACGGTTGGCCATATATTTACTTCTTAAAATGTCTTTCCATTCTCCACCAGACGAGAAGGATCTCCATATTTGTTTGGCTAGAAGAGTCTTATTCGAATAGTTCTAATTTTTCTAAGACCTAAACCCCCAAAGGTTTTTGGTTTGCAAACCAAATCCCACCCTATAAGAGGCATTCCCTTTCTTTCCTCCACTCCAGACCAAAGGAATATTTTTTGGATCTTTTCAATGGCCTTAGCATATTTAACAAGAATTTTGAAAAATGTTTAAAGCATAAATCAGGAGGTTTTGAAGAGAAGCTTTAAGAAGTTGAATTTTTCCAGCTTGGTTCAAAAGAGCTCCTTTCCATCCTACCAACTTCTTTCTGAACCTGTCAACCAACGAACACCAAAAGGAATCCAGAGGTTTAAGGAATAAAAAAAGTACAAGATAAGAAGGTAAGGATTCCACTCTGTAACCAAGGATTCTTGCAATCTTGATCTGTCTATGCTTAGGGGTATTGAAGAAAAAAAGGGAACTCTTCTATCTGTTGACCATCTATCCAGTCGCCTTCTCATACACATCCAGAGTTTTTTTCAAAGTCTTAGCCTCATTCACCATAGATCTTCCCATCAACATAGTGTCATCAACAAACTGTTGGTGAGAACAAATTAGATTAGTGGAAGAAGGACTAAGACCAACAAGAGACCTCTGTTCAATCAATCTTTTAAGATTCCTTTCCAGGCTTTCAGCCATTATTATGAATAAAATAGGTGAGATAGGATCACCCTGTCTTAAACCTCTTGAATTTTGAAAGAATCTAGAAGGAGATCCATTCACAATAATAGATGTGGAAACCGTAGTAACCAACTAATTCACCAACTGAATGACTCTGCTACTAAAACCAAACACCCTTAGAATTTTAAATAAAAACTCCCAATCAACACGGTCATAAGTTTTGGATATATCCAGCTAAGAAGAAACCCCTCAGTTTTAGATTCCACAAGTGAATGGATATTCTTATGGACTATGACTATAGAATCTAATATTTTCCTTCCAGGTACAAAACCATTCTATTGATGGGAAATCAACGAAGGAAGGATAGAAAGGATCCTTGAAGTCAAAACCTTAGATATGATTTTATAGAAAGAGTTGCAAAGACTGATGGGTCTGAACACCTCAAACTCCATAGCCCCTGGTTTCTTAGGAATAAGAACCACAAAAGTATCATTTAGTTCCTTAAGGAGCCTTTTGGATCCAAAGAATTCCTTAACAACATTCACGACATCTTTTCAACAATATCCCAAAACCATTGAAAAAAAAACATAGGAAATCCATCAGGGCCAGGGGCCTTATTTCCTTCAAAAGAAAAAATAGCTTTCATGATTTCCTCCTTAGAGGGGATGGCAGCAAGATTTTCATTATCTTCCCTCTCAACAACCTTAGGGATAACCTCTAATAAAAAATCTTGGTCATTTTGATTGATTTCCCCATTTGCCAAAAGAAGGTTGTTATAGAAGAGGACGACTTGCTTTTTGATGTCTTCCTCATCCTCAAATATCATACCATTAACTTCTATGACAGAGATTCTATTGGCAGCCCTGTGTTTAGAAGCAGATAAATGGAAGTACCTAGTATTTCTATCTCCAGCTGAAAGCCACAACACCCTCGATCTTTGCCTCCAAAACTCCTCTTTAGCTATTATGTCATGCAATTTCACTAGCAACTCATTTTCTTTAACCTTATTATTTTCAATGTATCCTTCCTTCTTAATTTTGTCCTGGATCTCTGCAAGCTCCATTTGAAGTTCAGATTTAATACCAATTTTTTTTCCAAAGGATTCTTTTTTCCAGCTTCTTAAATTATGTTTGACTTCTCTCATTTTTTAACAATTTTGAACATAGCAGTACCCGGAACATCAATATTCCACCATTTCTTGATTTCATAAAAAATAAGGGGGTGGGACATCCGCATTCTTTCAAATCTAAAGGGAGAGTTTTTCTTCACCTTTATAGGATCTGCCACAAAACTTATGGGAAAGTGATATGACCCTACTCTAGAGAGAGCTTTAAGAGAGTAGAAATAGCTTATAAGCCATTGATGAGAAATTAGAGTTCTATCTAACCTTACTTGAATAAGTTCCTTACCAATTCTTCTATTCGACCATGTATACTGGGCCCCTTATAAGTCCATGTCAATCAAATCCTTATTGTTGATGAAGTCAAAAAGATTAGATTTACTCTCTCGATTCACCTAAGAGCCTCCAAATTTCTCCTCATTCAGAAGGGGAGTATTAAAATCATCCATTACAACCCAATAGTCATTATCAAAAATCTTACGGAAAGCAAAGAGCTCCTTCCACAAAGATTTTCTAGCTCCTTTCCCATTGGGAGCATAGATATTTGACTAAATCCAACTAAAGTTGTCTCTGATATGTGTGAATTTTGTAGCCACGTGATTATTGCTCTCTAGCAATGGTTCCCCTTTAATGAGGTTCTGGTTCCAAAAGGTTGCAATTCCTCCTGACGCACCATCTGAACTATTTCCTTGGATCCCATAGTTTTGAAACATTTTGATCTTCTCCACCTTTTCTTTGGACATTTTAGTTTCTTGGATGAGGAGAATATCAGGTTTATTATCCCTAACAAAATTGTGCAAAACATCCCTCTTATGAAGGCTATTGAGCCCTCTTATATTCCAAGACATAATCTTCATATCTTACCAGTGGATTGGAGAATCTTTGGAATGGTGTTTTGAACACCATCCGCTATGTCCTAAAAGCTTTCATGCTCTCTCTGCCATTTACCCGATCTTCTTCCTTGGCTAACCTTAGTAGCTCCACAATCCGCCTTTACTCTTGTCCTGGTAACAACTCCACTCAGAGTATTCTTTTTTTTTTTTTTAAAAAAAAGAAGGGGTAAAAATTTTATTCAATCAATACCAAAGTACAAGCCAAAGCCACAAGCCCACCAAAGCAAGACCACCACCAAAACAACCAACAAGAACACTACATATACCTGTCCTCCACTAATAACCTCTCTAGAGTCCCAAAGTAATCAGAAGGTAACTCATCCCTTCCACTAATATCCCAGTCGTCCACATTCTCAGAGGCCCACTTCGCCAGACAATCAGCCACTCTGTTCCACTCTCTAGGGATATGACAAAAGGAGACAGAATCCAAGGAACTGCAAAGACTCAGAATCTGTCTGACCACAGAAGCCAATTGCCAACTAACATCCTCCAGCTTCTGGTTGTTCAGCATATCCACCACAATCTGAGAATCAGACTCACAAATGATCCTCTGCCAACCTAAAGAGTAACCACGCTCAACAGCTATCTTGATAGCAAGGGCCTCCATCAGATTATTAGAATGCTGCCCTTTGTAAATAGAGAAGACAAAAACCGCATCACCATCATTACCTCTACCAATACCCCCAACACCAGCATGACCAGGGTTCCCACGAGAAGAACCATCAGTGTTAATTTTTAAGACCCCCACCGGGGGAGGCGTCCACCTTCCATCGCGACAGACCCGTTGCCTGACGTGGCGGGATCTTCTACCAGCAAGGCATCCCCTGCTACTATCCCCCAAGTTCAAATTTCACAAAATAGCCAGATCACCAGGGTCAGTATTTACAGACATATCACACTTAGCTGAAATAGTCTCCTGGAGCCTGCTAAGAATCTTCTTCCACAATTGAGAACTTCCCAAATTGGAGCCACAAAAAACTCTTCAGTTCCTCTCCAACCAAAGGTTCCAGAGAATGAGAGTAGGCCCAACAGACCAGGCCACCTGCAGGAAAGAAGTCTTTGTAGGAGGTCTGCCCAAACTTTCCCAAAAATCAATCACGGAGGTAGCATGAATACAACCATGTTGCCAAGCCTCCCACCATCTATGCCACAACTCTCTAGAGTAAGGGCAAAGAAAGAACAAGTGAGAGGTACACTCCTCATTGCAAGAACAAAGAAGGCAAAAGGAAGGACCCTGAAAACCTCGCTTGCAAAGATTTTCCCAAGTGAGGCACTTCCTCTGAGCAACCAACCATAAGAAAAAATTGCATTTGGGCCATGAGAAGTTGTCCCAAACCTTCTTCCACCAGTGCACCTCAGCCGGACCATGTAAGTTTCTGTCAAGCATAGTGTAGCCTTGAGCAACAGTAAATTTACCTTTTGGACTAGGACACCAAGCCAGAACATCCCTCCCACTCAGGGAGCTGCAAAGCCTGTCCTTCAAAATTCTAGCAAGAACATCACGATCCTCAACAGAACCACCCAAGGGCCACTCCTGAGGATCCTTCCAGCAAGCCACCGTCGCCTGACCAGTCCACTTGACAGTTTTAAAATGCTCCACCTTAATCCAACCGGCATCAGAGAAAATATGGCAAAGAGGCTGAAGCTGAGGAAAACTAGAAAGAATGGGAGGGTGGCCATCCCAAGAGTCCTGCCAAAAAAGAGCATCAGAGCCTCTATTACAGATCCAGAAGAGCCCCTCCTTAATCAGCTGAGCACTCTTCTTAAGAGTATCCCAAATACAAGAACCCTTGCCCATCAAATGAAGACGTGGTACATCAAGGCAATCAACACCGGGGAGATACTTGTGGGCCAGAATCTTAGCCCAATCCTGATCCTGATTGCTACACCACCTCTAGTACAGCTTGGCCACCAAGGCAGTGACAGCAAGAGCCATAGACCTAAGACCAAGGCCCCCAGCATGCTTCGGCCTGCAAACAGACTCCCACTTGACTAAGCTCCACTTCGAGGAAAGAAGGTTTCCAGACCAGAGAAATTTCTGAGACAGAGCATCGAAATCCCGCACAAAGGCTGACGGGGGAGCCTGCACACAACACCTATAAATGGGGAGAGACTGCACCACAGTCTTTAGAAGAACCACTCTCCCAGCAGAAGATAGCCACCTGTAAGTCCAATGACTAACTTTACTCTGAAATTTATCCAAAATTCCCTGCCAGTAATCTCTACGCTGGGCTCCCAAAGCCAAAGGGATCCCAAGGTACATCAAGGGGAGAGAACCGATCTGAAATCTTAGGATCCTAGCAATCCTGCTCTGAATACGCTGAGGAGTATTAAAGAAATAAATGGAAGACTTGTCATCATTAATACACTGACCTGAAGCCTTCAAATAGATGTCAAGAGCTCTCCTGAAGTTCACAGCCTCACTAATTCTAGCCAAGCCCATCAGCCCCGTATCATCCACAAACTGAAGATGAGAGTAGGAAGGAAGAGAGTTGCTCCAGCTCCAACCACGGATAAGACCCTGACTCACCTGAGATTTAATAAATCTTCCAAGACCCTCTGCCATGATAATGAATAAGTAAGGAGATAAAGGATCCCCCTGCCGGAGACCCCGAGAAGCACTAAACAGATCTGAAGGCTCCCCATTAATAAGAACCGAGAAAGAGGCAGAGGTAACACAACTAAGGACCCAATTCACCCACTCCTCAGCAAAGCCAAAAGCCAGGAGAGTTTTTTGTAAGAATTCCCAACTCACCCGGTCATAAGCTTTAGACATGTCAAGTTTAATAAACATAGCCTTCTCCTTAGAGTTAGCCATAGAATGAATAGCTTCCATGGCTATCACGACGCCATCCAAAATTTGTCTCCCTTCAACAAAACCACCCTGCTCAGCAGAGATCAGAGAACCGAGGAGTGGTTTGAGTCGCTCAGCAATCAACTTGGTGATGATCTTGTAAACCACATTACATAACGCAATAGGCCTGAATTGCGCCAGCCGATTAGCTCCTTCCATCTTGGGAATTAGAGCCAAGAAGGTAGAATTCATGGACTTGAGCATCTGCTTGTTCCTATGTGATTCCTGAATCACCTCGAGGAGGTCAAACTTTATAATTTCCCAAAACTCCTGAAAGAACTCAATCGGAAACCCATCCGGACCAGGAGCCTTGCCTTTTTTCATATTAAACACCACTTTCTCCAATTCAGGTAACAAGATAGGACATAAGAGAACCCCATTCATCTCAGCAGAGACCAGTTGGGGAACACAATCCAAAATGGCCCCCTCCTCAGCCCTAGCAACAATATCCTCCCTAGAGAAAAGGTTAGAAAAATAATTGACAGCTTCCCTGGAAATATCAGCGCTGGAGGAAAGCTGAGCCCCATCTTGAGAAACTAGAGAGGAGATAGAGTTCCCCTGCCTCCGAGCCTTAACCGAATTATGGAAGAAAGCGGTGTTCCTATCCCCCTCCTGAAGCCAATCAATGCGAGATTTCTGCTTCCAGAAGATCTCCTCCCGAAGCTCCCACTCTTCTAATCCCTTCAGAGCCAAGGACTCAGCAATACTAAGGTCAGAGGTCAACCCCTGGTCACGAATCTGACGAGTGATGGAATCCAACTTGGACTGGGCAACCAACTTCTGAGCTTGTAGGTTCCCAAAACACTGTTTATTCCATCTCTTAAGCCTGAACTTCACATGTTGAAGCCTCTTAGTGAAAGTAAACATGGCCGTCCCATGGGTAGGCCTCCCCTCCTGCCACCAATCCAACATAAGATCATGCAAAGATTGATCTCTTAACCACATCAACTGAAATTTGAAAGAGGGATTTTTGGTGATTCCATAAACGGTGACAGAGAGCTTGATAGGCCAGTGATCAGAGCCCCTCCAGTCAAGAATTTCAGAACTTGTGATCAACCTACTATTCAACCAATAGTAGGAGACAAGAAATCTATCAAGCCTCTCTGAGATAGCCTCACCACCACATCTCCTATTATTCCATGTAAATACACCATTGGTTGGCTTCACATCAATGAGATTCAGGGAGCCAATCATATCCCTGAGCAAATTTGCAGAAGGGTCCAGCCTGGCTAATCCACCACGTTTTTCATCCAAGCAAGTAACAGCATTAAAATCACCAGCCATAATCCATGGGAGGAATGGATCCAAAGCCCGAATGAATTGAATGTGAGCCCATAGACTAGACTTACCTGAAAGATCAGTAGGAGCATAGATATTAGATAAAAGACACCTTTCTCCAGTCGCAAAACAAGAGGCAACCAGAGAAATAGAAGAGCGACTAGACATCCACCATAAGGGGGAAACCCTCCTCGGGTTCCAGAAACAAGCCACCCCCCCTGCACTATTCAAAGCACCCACCCCCTGCCAATTGCCTTGGGGCCAGATACGCGGAGCACAACTCGCCAAACCGTCAACTGAAAGCTTGGTTTCCTGAATGAAGACCACATCTAGTGATTGAGATTCAATTAATCTGCGAACAACCTTTTGTCTAGGGATGCTGTTCAACCCCCTTACATTCCATGATAAAACAATCATTTATGGGGGTGGGAGAAATGAGAATCAATGGGTTTCACTGACCCCGACTCAACCAAAGTATCACCCATGATCTTAACCTTATCTTGATCAGTCTTCCTTCCACTCTTTGACAGTTTATCAAGAGGCCCCTTCTTAAAGGATTTCTGCTGTAAGCCTAAGATAGAAGGAGCTTTGTTACCCTTTACAGATTCTGAGGGCCCCTTAGGAGCAGGGGGATCAGGAACCACCACAACAAAGCCCAACGGAGTCTGAGACTCCAGGAGAACCCTGAAATCCTGAGCTTAAGAAGACAAAGCCCCAGCCATCTGATCCACTTGATGGACCTCTGAAGATAAAATTTGATCCTCTTTCTTTTCATTCTCATCCTGAACTTCATGCAGACCCTTATCCCCAGAAGAGATCTCAACTGGAATGCCTTCCTCTTGTGTCAAATTATCAAGAACTTCAAACCTGTTGAAAGTATCTTCATTCTGTCTATCCAGCCAGGATCTCTTTTTTCCCTTGCCTTTATTACGGGGCTTAACCGGAATAAAACCCTCATTATCCATAGGGTCATTAGACATCGGAGCCTTTCCCTTGTCCCCCCTAGGAGGTTCAGGGGCAGCCCGGGGGGAGGATTTAAATCTGGGACATTTGCGGTGCAAATGACCGTATTCATGACAAATTCTGCATCTAAAGGGTAGGGTCTCGTAATCCAGCTGTTGGATCCAAGAAGAAGATCCCATGCGAATTTCCATAGAATCTGGTAATGGATTATTTAAATCTACTTCTACACAAATGCGAGCAAAAGAAATTACCTTACGATCTTGGGTTTGTGACGCCGATCCCACAGGTTTGCCAAGAAGCAGAGATATTGAGTGAAGAATATCTTCCCTCCAGAACTCCAGAGGAAGCCTCGGCAACCGAATCCACAAAGGAACCCGTGAGGGGATCTCTTCAGCAGAGTTGAAGCCCATGTGCCAAGGCTTGATGAAGAGCCCGACTTGGTTAAAGAAATATGGGCCCCCTTCAAAAGCCCTATTCCTATCCATAAGATTTGAAAAGATAACCAGAAAGTAATTATTAGCAGCCAAAATAATCTCCATATCCCCTTCAGGGTTCCAAACCCGACGGGCCCAAGATTCCAACACAGGTAGAGAGAGACGAAGGCCCAAAAATTTGCAAATAAGGGCATGATTACACCAATAATCAACATCCTCCAAAACTTGCTCAGGTTGAATAATCAGAATTGGACGATCCTCGGATCTCTCAAGATAGCCATTTACTTTCTTCAAACGAAACATTCCTGTTGAAGAGGGTATTCCATCCCCCGATTGTGGTTTACCCAACTGCTCCTTTACATTGGCATGCATTGAAGAAGACGGCTCTACCATCTCCAAATCTCCGGATGAAACTTGAGCCAAAAAACAATCCCGATTCTCCATGGACCGAGAGCACAGCCACACCAAGAAAGATAGAGCCGATGCCAAAGACCCTCAGGCTCAGAACACAACACTCCTCCCGCAGAGAGAACCACCACGCGCAGCCAGAAGACGCAGGGATAAAACCTACCCACGAGCCAGGCAATGGTCGCCAACCCAAACGACCAACGCACCCTTGAATAAAGCAGACACACCCCCCCTTGTGATCGCACCAGACAACTGCCCACCGAGCACTGAGAACGAACGGCCAGGAGAGCTAGGGCACGCGGGCCCTAGCTCGCACCAAGACGCCGCACAGAGACATCGCTCATATCTCAGAGTATTCTGATGTTTGCTTTTCTCCTTCTTTTTCTTCGAATGAGAAAGGACTTCTTCCCAATCAGTATCTTCTTGGCTCTCCATCTCTCTGCCAGATTCCCATTCCTTATCATACATTCTTCTTTGCTCCCAAGGGAGGGTATCCATCTGCCATTCCTAAGCTGGTTCAGATTGTCACTCGAAAGTTTGGTGTTCTGGCTCAGATTCTCAAAGGTGTCCTTGACAAAATCTAGAGTTTTTTTCTCCAAGTTTAAGAGGGTCACTCGAAGGGGAACATTCTGCAGAAGTAGTATTCAAGATAGGAATGCCAATATCCAGAGACAGACCTTGGATAGGAATATCCTCCAATCCAGGATGCCCATTTTCTTTGCCTTTTGATAAGATCTTAAGAGTGGAGGAAATTTTTTTCTCATCCCTTTTACCTTCCCCTGCACTCTCCAATGTTTTTTCATCATCTTCCTTAGGACCATCAATATCTTATGCCCCTGTTTGGTGATTCTTTTGCACATTAGGATCCTTGGGTTCTGTTTCATCATTAAAGTCAGAGGTATTCCTCTAATTTTTATGTTTCCTTCCAGACTCCTCTTTAAGGGTATTGGTATTGCTTGCTTGTCCTTCCCCATCAGATTTCTTTCTCCAGACAGTCTTAGGGTTAGACTGGTGGTTTTATTTTTCTTTACTGGCATTTAACGGACATTTCTTAGCCTAATGCCCCGTTTTTCTACATTTAAAGCAAGCAAAGGGAATGGACAAAAACTCTATATAGTTTGTGTCCAGGTTTCCAACTTTGACTGAATATCTATTGAAGAAGGGAGGTCAGCATTATGTGAAACTCCCACATAGATTCGAGCAGACACTAGCTACTTTCTAGCTATTGTCATAGGGTCAATAGATAAGAGCTCTTTAAAAGAACTAGCAATGCCATTGAAAATGTCCTCATTCTAGTATTCCAGAGGGAGACCCGAGAGTCTAGCCCAAACTGGAACGTTCTCAAAAATAGAGTCAGAGAGATCCAGATGAGAGGTCCACTTCTTGAGGGCCAGGGAAGATTTTCCTATGACCCAAGGTCCACCACTCCTCATAGCCAAAATATCCTCCTTGCAGGTGAACTCAAAGGCAAAGAAACCTCTGGGAAGAGCAGCCACCGTAACCTTCCCATTGGTTCTCCACTTATTTTTGACAAACTCCCTAACCACCTCAACATTTGGTCTAGGGACCATGAACTTTCCAATGAGGACTTTTTCCATCAAAGCAATATTATGATCAATAATCGGATCAAGCATAGAGATGGCAAACTTACCTTTCACTAGGTCAGAAAAATTACTCACTATATATATTTCACTAGTGTATTTACTTTCCCAACACTAATTATCTCTCTCTCTCTCTCTCTATATATATATATATAAAGACTACTAAATTGTAAAATGAATTTAACTCAACTATTTTAAACATATAATTTTTTAAATTTTTTTAAAAAATATAAATTTAATAATTACTAACTTATTTGAAAATAATTACTATTTTAACCTAGAATTCGATTGTATAAAGACTATATATAATTTCACTATAAAAAATTACTCACTATATATAATTTCACTAGTGTATTTACTTTCCCAACACTAATTCTCTCTCTCTCTCTCTCTCTATATATATATATATATATATATATATAAAGACTACTAAATTGTAAAATGAATTTAACTCAACTATTTTAAACATTTAATTTTTTAATTTTTTTTAAAAAAATATAAATTTAATAATTACTAACTTATTTGAAAATAATTACTATTTTAACCTAGAATTCTATTTGTATGTGAAATGAAGTATTATTAGAATTAGAATTATTAATCATAAAAAATAATTAATCGAATCATAACAATATTTTTAAAGCTTAGAATTCATTATAAAATTAAACTAAATATTAATTTCTAAATTTTATAAAGTATTTATTATCTATTTTTGAAATAATAATTTAAATTATAGCAATTATCTATTACAAATAAATTAAATTAAAACTAAATTTTATTTTTAAAATAATTCAACAATTATTAATTATAATTTTAGAATAAATTAAGAATATATATATATATATATATATATGACTAATTTCTTTCCAAATTATTTTATTTTCTAAAATTACATTAAATTCTAACTTAAAAAAATCAGAAATTATTTTGCATGCCTACTTTTGTATTTTTGAGTTAAGTATATTGTTTTTTAAATTTGAAGTAAATTAATAATCAAGTCACCACAATGTGTGTGTGACAGATCATTTACTATATTTAATATAATTAAATAAAACTAAAAATTATTTTCAAAATAATTCTACAATAACTAATTATAATTTGAGAATAAATTAAGAAATGAAAAAATATATAAAATCAATTTTTTTTATTTGTTTGCATTCAAATGATTTCATTTTCTAAAATCATATTAAATTCTAACTTCAAAAATTCATAAAATATTTTTTAGTACTTGCCATTGGCATAGTACTATTATTGTAATGAGTTTTCCTTTTTTAAGTTAACTAGTTATTAATAATTTAGTTTTCAACTAATCAAAAATAATATTTAAAAAAAAATTAAAATAAAATTCAATTTTGTAAAGTCAACTTGTAAAATATTTAAGTTTACAAATTATAAAAATTATTTCCTGTGCATATAATTGGTTAAAAAGTTATGTGTGTGACCCATTTGTAGGAAAACAACCTAGAAAAACAAGGTAAACATTTTTTTAAGAATGATTTTTCATTTTTTGCTTTATAAAGTTATTTTTTTATTAAAGAAAATCTCATAAAAATCAATTAAATATTTTATATAGATTTAGATTCACACTATTAAAATAATAAAATAAAATAAAAATTGTATTATTCTTTCCATTAGAATAATATCTTTGTTATCTATGTTAATATTTTATGATATAATTTAGTATCTTTGTTATCTATGTTATTAATATTTTATGATATAATTTAATTATTTTATGTTCTCCTTCTTCTTTTCATTAATAATTTTATTTCATCATGTATATTTTTGTATTAATTTATATATATAGGTTCTCCAAAAAAATTATAACCTATAATAAAAATGAAAAAAAAATAATATACATCCTATTTTAATACAAATAATATTAATTTTTATATATATAACCTATATTAATCTAGAATTTATATATATTATTTCTATTTCTATTTTATATTATTGAAAGTAATATTTATAAATAAATTAATCTATATTGTATAGATAATATATTAATTTATAATTTTTTTTTTGAGCAAACTTTAATTGAAATTACGATGAACCTACGCTACAACCCTCCTCCCCCAATACAGTGAACTATAAATTGCACTACAGGACAACATAATGACCAAACTACTAGTTTTCATTCTAACTCTACGAAGAAAACTTTTGCCCATTCTACTTCCCATATATAAAGATAAATAAATCAAAATCCCAAATCTGCTTATTCATCAGGGATGCATCTCAAACTTTCAGCCGTCGCTTCCATCACTTTCCTCTTCCCAGGAATGCAGGGACAAAGTAGTCCTGGGAGATTGTTCAGATGCATCCCAATTTTGCTTCTTCTCGTTGATGAACAAACTGTCATTTCCTTCGCTTCCCTCTTCCCAGGCAAGCAAAGGCAAGTAGCCCTGTGAGATTCCTTAGCACTGCTCCTATAAGTCAGATACACCATATTACTGCCTCCTGTAAGCTCTTGTTCACTTGTCATGTCACAAACTGTTGGAGAAGAGAGATTTAAGGGATTTGGTTCTATCTATCTGTGCTGGAGAGTACAAATTGTGGGATTCGTCTTAATCTGTGTCTACTAATTCAGGCTGTTGTATCTCTTTATATGTAGAGGCGTTGTAATCTTCAGACACACAACTATGAATAACAATCACTCTCCCTTCTCCGTGGACGTAGGCTACGGCCGAACCACATACATCTCTGTGTTATGATTGGTTTCTTTATGGTATCAGAGCAGGTCTTAGGATTGCCCAACAGGCGCACTAACGTGAACAGCAATGGAGAATACCTTTGGCTTGAAACAGAATAAAACCCTCTCGACCAGTTGCTTGAGTCCAACATCTTGGGGACCATAACCCATTGCTTCAAAGCTTGCATAACTAAACCCATCCTCAGGAGTTACATGAATTGTAGAAACAGCATCGCCTTCAATTACATTCATGGAGTATCCACAGGGATCAAACTCAAAGTCACAAATATTAGAGCCAGGTAGAATATCACGAATCCCTGAATTAAGAGTCATTTCACCTGCTGACTTAATATTGCTCTTGTAAAATAGAGAAGCACGCTCACGGTCCAGCTGTGTCATGCACATCTCCAGTGTAAATACAGGTTTAGAGTCTTCATCTGCACAAGCAGAATAAACATGCCAATTGTAGTTCTTGTCTGAATCTCCCATTACATATGCTCTTCCACTAGAACCAAGCATTCCAAAATATTTTTCCAGGTATTATACTTCCTCTGCAAAGCTGCGATGAGGAAAAGACTCTGCTCCTGTAAAGATAAATGTCCCTCTAGTATACTTCACAGTCTTTACACAGAGACACAAACCACTTGCATTGCTCAAGATCTTAGGGATTGAAAGAAGTAGCTTTGTGGTTCCACAAGTCTTCAGGACTATCTTGAATGGATAGACAAACATACTTGATTCTGAGAGAACATATGAATCAAGATGCTCATTTGACAGTTCAGATACAATGGTGCATTCAGTTAGTTTCAGAATTTCATCCAGTTCAGAGCGAGTGAGGGATCTTAGACCCCTGCCCTCAGGATCAGCAAAGAAAGTTGTTGGAAAAAATTCAATCTCGAGTCTCTTTTCGAATCCTTCAAACCTAATTGCAGACATTGTAGGACAATCTCCATAAGACACACCCATCTTGAACAATTTTTAAAAACCACTGTAATTTGCCTTTGCCGGGAAGAGTAAGCTGGGAAATGACAGGAAGAAATGGTATTTTGTAACAGGAAACCTTCACAGCGTTGGGGGAGAAATTGCCAGTCCACAGAACTGAGGAGCTAATCTGCCAGCCGTGCAGTAGAGCCACAAACCAGCTCCTAGCATATACAGATTTATTGAAAATAACAAACTAAACTACTCCTACACTACAGATGCTGCGGAAAGAGAATATCAGGATGGCTTTCGCACGCAGTTTGAGTAAGCAGCAGATCGGAAGATGTCAATGCCATCGTTTGGTCGAACGTCTTCAATTTTGTAGCCTAAGGGAGTTTCGTATTGGGGATAATTACTACTGGACTTCTGCTTACCACCTTTGGACTCCATCACAACATTCAGATTCTATGTATAAAATACTGCAGAAGGATATCGGCGAGGGCCGCCGCCAATCCAGCCCACCAGAAGAAAAAACCAAATCTCAGATTGAATGCAACTCAATTAAAGAGATAAATTATCAAATCGTCTTCTGTAATCGTTCATATATTAATATATATGATAGGTTATTTTATTTTGTAGGTTTCCTTTAATCTATATTTTAATATATTAATATATATTATATAAATTATTATGATTTTATTTATTTATATTAATATATTATAGGTTATACATATTATAATCTATTGTATTTTAACCATCTATTTTTTGATTTTAATTGAATCATTTATTTAAATTTCTAATTTATATTTTATATATAATCTCATCTTTTTTTTTTCTTTGGTTAAATTATTATTGTTTTAGGTTTTAGTATATTTTCCTTTATATCTTCATTTATTTTAATAATTTTGGTAATTGTTCCTCAATCATTTTGTTATATAATTCATTTTTTATAATTCTCTTAGAGTTATTTATTTATTGTTTGAGATATTTAAGATGAATCATTTAGTGTGATTTGAAACATCAATTCAAAATAGCATACATAGTTTAATATAGAAGTGTTTACTCTATCATTCATGGACTTTGAAAAAATAATACCATCTATAATCATTGATTAGTTAATATTTAACAATTATTGATTTGAAAAATGAAGAGTTATAGTTGCACTTGTGTCTACTATGAATCAAATCAGATAATTTAATATAATATATACTAAAAATCATTAAAATTTAGATATTTTATTATAATAATTTGTAATATAACATTTATTAAATAGGTTATTTATTTAAAAGTTAGTGATAAAAATTAGGTTTATAGCTATGGATAGTGTTACGATCATAGTTAGGATTAGAGATAGGTCTAAGATTAAGATTATGGTTTAATATTTATTATTAGGATTAGAGTTAGAGATAGGGTTAGGGTTAGGGTTAGGGTTAGAATTAGAGTTAGGGTATGAGTTAAGGTTAGTGTTAGGTCATTAAAATAACTAATTAACAATAGTAAAACACTATAATTAACAAAACTTACATTTATTTTTATTCACATCAATGAAACCTACATTTAATTTTTATCAAATCTAAAAAATAATGATTACAATACTATTAAGTCAGGTACTAGTCACTACGTGGCACTTGTTTTTATATTTTTTAGTTGAATTGTGTTGTTCTTGAAATGTGAATAACCAATCATAAAGCGATTATATATATATTCTTAATTTATTCTAAAATTATAATTAATAATTGTTGAATTATTTTAAAAATAAAATTTAGTTTTAATTTAATTTATTTGTAGTAGATAATTTTTTTTTGCTTGGTAAATCATTAATGGCTTGCCTACACACTCTACAATGTGTCGGTTCGTGGCTTGTCTAAATACTCCCTCTTCTTTCCTTTGTCGGTGTATTCATTAATGACTTTCCTACACACAGGCTGACCTAAGCCTACTTAGGCATTCATTGCTGTTTGACTCACTGACATAGACTAGATATTTTCCTCATGAGATGCCTATCTACTTTATAGATTGGAGATGTGTTGATACACCTCATGCTTGGATATTTCTCCTTTATAAGGAGACCCTTGACTGTTTAATAAGAATTCTTATGCATTATCTGTGTTTGATTAAATCTTCTTTGTGATCATTGGTTCTTTCATGGTATCAAAGAAGTCAATTTTTTTTTTCAAGTCCAGAAGCCAAGTATTGTTAGGTTTTGGTTGCGAATATCTGCAACTAAAAATCCCAAAGACCCTGTCAACTTGTTTTGGGGTGCCTTGGCCTGCATTCTCCTTCAGGCTGTGTGGGAATCTTGTAGACCCATAATGCTTTGAAGGTTGGAGGGGGTGAATGTCTCTTAGAGAGCAGCTTGTGATGGAGGCTGCCTGATCTCTAGCCGACATAGCCTTCATTTAGCCCACACTAGATCTGTACGTAGCCCCCCACCTTGGTTGGCCATGGTACTGTGCTTTCCTCTGACTACTCTGGCTTGGTGTGTCCATTTTTGGTGTCGGCTTGGTGCGCCCATTTGACCCCTGCAACCCCTGCCCAGTTAGGTCGATTGCCATTTGCAGTTCCCTCTACGCAAAAGTTTTCTCAACCTTTGACTCATGTGGTTTAAGTGCGACTTGGAGAGCAGCTTGTAGACTGTTCCTAAGTCTGTTCTAGGACATTTAACTCTGAGAATGGGACAAAGGCATATGCGACGCTGATAATAGGGCTGCTTCATCTTCAACTGACGCAACCAACAATTGGAGCAATCTCCAGCCCACGTAGTCAGGAAAGGGAAATTCTAAACCCTTGGTCATATGGGATTTTTAGCTTGTGGTCACACTCTACAATGTGTCAGTTCATGAACCAAAATTGCTCTAATTCTCCATCTTCATACGATGCCATTGACAGTTGCTCAGAGGCCTTCCTACAATTTAAAAGCAACAAAGAGGCACTTTTTTCACTGGTTAAATGGGGCATAAAGAACAGAGGAGAAGGCATATATTTTGGAGTCTCCAATCAACCCATCACCTCCACACTTGGCGCCTTATCCTCCAAAGAATCTGCCAAAAAATTTGGTGATGTGAAGCTTTTGGAGAGGCATCAAATTTCATTGGGAGAGTGGCTGATCTATTTTCCCTATTGACTATGGTCAAATACTCCCTCTTCTTTCCTTTGTAAAGAAGGTAAACTTTTGTACTAGCCACATAGTGGTTTTGATCAACTTCACAAGTTTGTAAAAAAATGGGGGAGAGGAATTTTTTTTTTCCATAGGTAGAAAACAAACTTTTGTACTAACCATTCTCGTAATGGTTTTGATCAACCACAACTGTTTGTAAAAGAGGGAATTTTGTGTTTAAAGGAGTTTTTTCACTTTTTTTCATGAATTTGACTAAAACGGGGGGTCATACCTATTTTTATTTTACTCTCTCTTATGGGGGGGTATCTAATTGTATATCTGCATATGTTCTTGAGAGAGTCTCTTGAGACATTTCATTTGTACCTTGTCATTAATGACATATTGGATGTAATCTTCCTGTACTCAGTAGATTAGGAAATATCTTGGAGACTTGGTGCATGGCTCCAATGAGACTTAGATTGTACAATTTGTGCATGGCTCCAGTGAGACTTAGATTGTACCAATCTTCCTTTGACAAGCATTCAATTGATGCTCACGTAGGTGTCTCCATACCTGATCTTTATCATGTTGCTGTGAGTGATTCATTGCCTGTTCTTCATCGACAATGGTATCATTTTTAGGGGGGCCTCTAGCCTTCCTCTCTCTATTTCTCTTTTGGAGAGAATTTTTCTTCCCACTGGTTTTCTCCTTTTCTCGGCCTTTTGAGAAATTTGTTTGTACATGGGTACCTTATCAGGCTAGTAGTCGGGACCTATTTTATCCATGCCCACCTAAGTTATGCTTAAGGGGGGGGGGTGTCAGTGTATTCATTAATGGCTTGCCTACATACAGGCTGACCTAAGCCTACTTAGGCATTCATTGTTGTTTGACTCATTGACATAGACTAGATATTTTCTAGATATTTTCCTCATGAGATGCCTAGCTAGTTTATAGATTGGAGAGGTGTTGATACACCTCATGCTTGGATATTTATCCTTTATAAGGAGACCCTTGACTATCTAAAAAGTGGAGGAGCTTGTGCATTATCTATGCTTGATTAAATCTTCTTTGTGATAATTGGTTCTTTCATATATATATATATATATTCTTAATTTATTCTAAAATTATAATTAATAATTGTTGAATTATTTTATAAATAAAATTTAGTTTTAATTTAATTTATTTGTAGTAGATAATTTTTGTTTTGCTTGGTAAATCACTGCTAAGGGGTAGCACCCATTGCTTTTGACTAGAGCTATGAACCAGTGAGGCCACATTTGGGGGACCTCATCCCCGCCATTCATATTCCTATGCCTGCCTGCATTCACGCCAAGTTCCTTGCAGGTCCTTAGTGCCATTCCTCCATCTGTTGCGCTTTCTTGCATTCCTACCAAGCTCCTTGTAGGATCTGACGCCATTCCTCCTATCTACTTTACCTGCCTGCATTCCCACCAAGCTCCCTACAAGACCCGACACCAATCCTCTATTCACTCCTTTCTCCATCTCCACCACTCCTTAGTCCTTCAGCAACCTCTCATTTTCCTCCTTTTTCTCTACCTTCTCCTTTCATCTCCTTTCACCTCCCTCGATCCCCTCCTTTGCCTTGCTCCTCCCTCCCTATATTCCTTTCACCTTTTTCTCCCTTCTACTATTGTTCCACACCATGTTGTCGCTGCCTACAACCTCTTGTTGATTCACCTCTTCCTACAGTCTTTCTCCTCGCCACCCTCTGACCCACATTGCTCAACCACCTCTTCGGTCTACCTTCGACCTTGCTCCATCGTCCCTGCTCCATCGTTGCCTGCTACCACTTCCCCCATCCTTCCTTGCATTAGGCACACGGGACTCGAGTAGTCTTGAACCCAAGACCTCCCATGTGGGAGGCTCGCAACTAACCGCTGTGTTGCGGGGTCATCCCTATTTGTAGTAGATAATTACTATAATTTAAATGATTATTTTCAAAACTAGATAATAAATACTTTATAAATTTTAGATATTAAAATTTAGTTTAATTTTATAATTAATTCTCAGCTTTACAACTATAATTCTAACCCTAATAGTACTTAATTTCACATAGGAATAAAAATATATACTAACTTTTCTTGTTTAATATATTTATCATTAATGCCAAATTTATAAACTAATATTAAGAAATAAATAACCTTAACCCCAAGATTTATACTAGAACTCTAATTGAACCTTAAACCTAACCCTAATTCAACCCTAACAATAGAATTTAATTATGGTTAGGGTTAGAGCGAGAATTTAATTATGGTTAGTGTTAGGGTTAGAATTAGGGTTAGGGTTAGGATTCAATTATGATTATAGTCAGGGTCAAATTTATTAGCTAATATTAAGATATTCACAACTCTAACCCTAACCTAACCTTAAATTTCTATCCTAGAATGCTAATTAAACCCTAATTGAACTATAACAATAAGGTTTAATAAGAGTTAGGGTTAGGGTTCAAATAGGTTTATGGTTGGAATTAGGGTTCAGTTACCTGGTTAGGGATAACATTCAATTACTGTTATGATTAGGGTCAAGTTCAAGTTACAGTTAGGGTTTAGTTAGGCTTATTTTGGTTAATCTTACAATTGGGGTTTAACTAGAATGCTAATTGAACCCTAATTTAACCCTGACAATAAGGTTCAATTAGAGTTAGGGTTCGGGTTCAATTAGGCTTATGGTTGGAAATAGGGTTCAATTAGGGTTAGGGTTAGCATTCAATTAGTGTTATGATTAGGATCAAGTTCAAGTTACAGTTAGGGGTTCAATTAGGTTTATTTTAGTTAAGTTTAGAATTAAGGTTTAATTAGAGTTAGGTTTATGGTTCAATTAGGGAACTAGGGTTAGGGTTCATTTGGATTAAGGTTCAAATAGGGTTCAATTAGGATTCAATTAGGGTTATGATTACTATTTAATTAGGGTTAGGGTTGATGTTAAGTTAGGATTAAAATTATTAATCTAGAATAAAACTTGGAGCTAAGGTTAGGGCTATGGTAAGTGGTAGGGTTAGGCTTAAATTAGGGTTCAATAAAGGGTAGGGTAGAATAAGGGTATAATAATATTGGTTACTTTTAAAGTCATGACCATGCTAGATGCCAATTTGGTTTAAAAGACCCCTTGTTGAAGTCCACAAGGCATTTATTTCTATATACCTTATATATTATTCATATTTTTTATCATTGTGTTTGACCTCATGAGAATGCTTCAAAGTAAAGTACACCTTGCAAATCCACCTACACTTGGAGAACCATTCAATCTCTCAAAATTTGACTGTTATTCTAGAATGATTATCAAATTGGATATGTCCAAAGCCTTTGATAAGTTGACTTGGCAACTTCTATACTACATATACCTCTTGTCAACTTCAACCAAGGGAGTACTAATTACATAATGAATTGACTTCTTTTTCAATTCGATTAATCATCCCCCATAGGGTCTTCTTTGCCAAGTAGGGGATTAAGTTAAGAGACCCATTATCATGTATTTTTTCCATCAAGATGGCAGAGGCCCTTAGTACAAAACTTATACTAGCTAGTATGTTACAAAAATTACATGAGTGCCAATTCTAGCAGCACAAGCCAGTACATACAGTTTGCAGATGTTACCTGACTTACAAGATAGATGAGTTTCTGGAGGAGATGTAAATAAAGACAACTTTTCAATTTGTTTCAGTGCCCAGTGTGGAGTATCCAAAATTTATTTTTAATTCTGAATCTAATATTGACATATATCATTGAACTAAGATTGATACTACTGTTTTGATTCATTGGCGATAATTATTGGATATGTGTGTAAAATTTGGAGATTTGTGTTTGACTACAAAGAGTTATCTCTTGTGATTTATCAACAAATTATTATTTATGTTCATGGGCTTCTTACACAAGACAATATATTTATGCATTTCTTGTATAGTCTATTCCAATTGATCATAACAAAAAAACTTCCAATCTTGAAAAGAATATAACATAGAACCGAATAGTAGTGAAAATCCCAAACAAAGATTGTCAAGAGTGTATCTCATTTAGCTTTTATTTAATCTTTCTCTTTATGTCTATGATTTCCTGAAGTTTGTCTGATCATCCAAATAAAATGTTGATGGATATGTAACACATTTAGTGCACTCATGCCCTAGTTCATCATATCTAGCAAAGATCATGCCCATCTAGAGATGACCTTAGAATTTGGTTATGACTTATCAAGAGATAGTGATGTCGACAAAAAATCAAATGAGATAATCAGATCTAGAAGCTAAGGGTATACACATCAATGTCTAAGTTAAAAATAATTAATACCCTAGAAAAATATTAGTTCACATAGTGATGAGTCTGCAGTACAGAATTGTGATTCTAGACAGTAGGCTTATAACTATACTATCCTAGAAATGCATGAGCATTATGTGGTCAGCTTGAAAGGAATAAAATAATTTGAATCATCAATTTCTTGAATCATTATGGTTGAAGTATCTAATGTGTCCACCAGCATATTGAGTAAAAATTGTCACATGAAGAGTAGGTTCTTTAAGGGAAAAATATTTGCAATCCAAAGAGTAGCATCAAAATTTGAAAAAAAATTGCTTGAGAATTAATTGTGCCAAACTTTCAGCTTACACTTTATTTTGAAGGTAAGGGACAACAACAATAAAAGATAAATGTCTTAAAAAAAAAAAAATTCAGGCAAAATGGGTAGATCTGAATTTTCATAGATCACTTTTTACATACTCTACAAGAAATATCGTAATCTTTATTTTCAATTGAAAAATGATCTGGAAAAATACATATCTATAAATTTATAAGTACAGATGTTTAATTTGTAAATAAATACAAATTTATTAAGGGTGGATTGCATTTTCTCTTCTTAAAAAAGTGTTTGACATGTTAGAATATGGACCATATTCTATTGAATAGCTCTGAAATTTGAAACATAATAGACAATATTTACTTAAGTATTAATTTAAAGTTTTAAACCATGTTTCCACAAAAAATTATGTAGACCATAGCTACTCAAAACAAAAATAATTTCCTACAAATTTTACTCATGTAGCATATATTCTTGTTGTTGCACCAGGTGTGCCAAATTTGGTTCGTGGTGATTGGCTAAAACCTGGTGCAGTACTAATTGATCTTGGCTTAAATGCAGTAGAGGTACATGGCACCTTCTAACTGCCTTTTTCAAAAAAAGTTTGTAAGTAAAAGATGGTTAATATATAGCAAATTAAAACTGTTGCTTCCATTTTTACAGGATCCTAGTGCTAAAAGAGAATACCAATTAGTCGGTCATGTTTCCTATGAAGAGGCTTCAATAATAGATTTAGCAATTAATCCTCTACCTCGTGGCCTTGGTCCAATGACTATTGCAATGCTTCTATCCGCTACACTACAATCAACAAAACAGGCATATGGGTTCAGTTGAGATTTCTGATGATTGATCTAGGCCTTTTGTAATACACTTCACATTATAAGTTTTATGAGGCTTATAAATGAGTTATCTATTACTGAATGGAATAAAAAGATCATTTTCTATCATAAGGAATTTTTTGGAGACATTAGGCACCTATAAGAGGACTTAGGACTATATGCTTTCATTTTTATTTGTCTAGAAAACTATAACATTTAAGCAGGTTGGTTATACATGACTCTACATACAATGAAAGTTCTAAAAATCGTTGCTTTTTTAAAGAGGATTTTTTTATCATATATGTTGAATGGTTAAGGAAATCTTTGAACTCATTAATATTTACATAATGTTGGCAACATGTAAATTGCGCTTTCTTCATGGCCTAAAAGCACAACTAGAGCATCTCAAAATTCTGAAGTGAGCAAAATTCTTTTTTTATAAGGGTCATTTTCTAATGGAAGACAAAGTTGACTCTATTAATGATCAAATTCCTAAATCTAGGTGACAACTGCTTTATCCTGACCAATTGTTCCTAAAACACAACAAACACATCAAACACAACAAATACAAACAAAACTATTCTAAAACTTTCTAGTAGGAACTTCACTGCTTTGCAACTCTTATTATATACACCACACACAACTATTTTAATTTAGAAGCATGATATATATTATTTTTTATATTTTTTAAGAATTATTTTTCACTTTAATCATTTCATTAAATCTTTCTAATAAATATTACTTTTTTAATTTTTTTTAAAAATGATTTTTCATATAAAAATCATTTATTAAATATTTCTAAAATAAATAATGTTATTTTTACTAATATTTTAATAACTTTTGTGATTTTTCTATATACATACATAAATTTTTTATTTATGTATGTAATTTTTATTTTTATTTTTATTTTTAAAGAAAATCTCACAAAAATCAAATAAAATAATAAAATAATGAAATAAAATTTTAATTAAAGTAAAGCACATCATAAATTAGCATATAAAATGATCTTCCTAAAAATAAAATTTAAAATAAATCTTATTTTGATATTACCACTTTTTTAATTTTTCAAATTTTATTAACTTCAAAACATAAATAAATACAAATAGAATTAAATTAAAATAACTAAAATTATTATAATTATTAATTAAATTATAATTTAAATCTTATTTATTTATTATAGTCCAAAACATTAGAATTAAGATTAAGGGTAGAATAAAGAATAAGGTAAAAATTATGGTGAGAGCTATTCATAAATTAAAATAAATTAAAGAAATATTACTAAATTATAATCTTCTAAGAATTTTTTAATTCAAACTATTGTCCACCCTATCTCATGTTTTTTATGTCACTCTACAATTATAAATCAAAACTAAATTGAAATCACCCACAAAAATGATAATCTTCTCATAATTTATTTTAGCTCAAACTATTGTCCACCCTATCTCATTATAGATTTGATTTTTTAGATTTGATGAAACAAAAAAACCAAATAAAAGAGATTTGATGAAATAAAAAATCAAATATAAGAGATTTGATGAAAAAAACACAAATCAAAGAGAATTGATGAAACAAAAAAATCAAATCAAAGAGACTTGATGAAACAAGAAGAACAAATAAATAAATAAAAGAGAAATGAAATATTTGATCACAAAGATAAATCAATCAAAAAATAAAATGAGAAAATGATAACTATGCGTATTTAATATATATGAATATTTAATATATGTATGCTAGTAATATAATAGTAGTAGTAACAAGTGCCACATAGTGGCGAGTACTTGCCTTTGTAGTATTCTAATTAGAGATTTGTAGAGTTGGAATAAAAATAAATGTAAGTTTAATTAATGTGAATAAAATTAAATGTATTTTTTTTAATTGTTGTATATTAGTTTTGACTTTTGTATTTTGTGTTTTATTTGATTAATAGCATTGGTTTTTTTTATTATATATTTTGGTTATGTAATGTAAATATCTTGTTTGATATTAAATATTTGTTAATAAAATAAATTGAGAGAAGGAAGTAGTTTATGAATTATTTGTACTAGACATAACTATGACTAATAAAGTTGAAGTTGAGTTTGTTCTTTAGAATACATATTTGTTGAACATTAAATAATCAAATGATTTATTATTAAAAATAATTCTTAGATTGATTCTAATTGATTTTGAATTTGATAGTGAAATCTTCATATTATAGTTGAAGTTAAATATACTATTAATATAATAAATATATTATATTCTAATTTAACATTAATAATTTATAAATTATATTATATAAACTAAGTAAATAGGTAATATTGTAATATTAATATATTTTAAAATATTGTTATAATTATTAATATAGTGATTTACTATTATATTAATTATATTAATAGTAATAATATAATAATATTAATATTATAATTAACATAGTAGTCAATTAAGGTAGTTTATTAATATATATATAAATTTTTATATATATGAAAGGAGAACCTACAAAATAAAATAATCTATATCATATTGTATATAAATATATAAATAAATTAATATTACATATAATATAATTAATATAAACTATTATATAATATAAATTAATATATTACCTACATAATATAGGTTAACTTATTTACCTACAAATTACTACCTATAATGATATAAGATATATAAATAGAAATAGTGTATATATATATATATAACCTACATTAGGTTATATATTATCTTATATACCTATATATTATAGGTTATAATTTTTTAAGAATATATATATATATATATATTAATATAAATTAATATAAAAATATACAAATGAAAAAATATTATTAATGACAAAAGAAAGAGCACATATATAATCAAACTATACCATAAACTATTAAAAACATAGATAAAGATATTAGTTTAATGAAAAGAATAATACAATTTTTTTATTTTTTTTATTTTAATAGTGTGAATCCAAATCTCTATAAAATAGTTAATTGATTTTTGTAAGATTTTCTTTAATAAAAAATAACAATTACATACATAAAAAAAACCATTCTTAAAAAAAATTCAAAAAAAACTGAAAAATCAATAAAATAGTTAATTATTTTTGTAAGATTTTCTTTAATAAAAAATAACGATTACATACATAAAAAAAACCATTCTTTAAGATTTTGAAATGATTTTATAAAGAAAAAACTGAAAAATCATTCATTAAAAAAATGTTTAATTTGCTTTATCTGCCAATAACACACAAAACTTTTTTAATCAGTCATATGCACAAAAAATAATTTTTATAATTTATAAAGTTAAATATTTTACAAGTTGACTTTACAAAATTGAATTTTATTTTAATTTTTGTTTAAATATTGTTTTTGATTGGTTGAAAACTAAATTATTAATAACTAGTTAACTATAAAAAGCTAAACTCATTACAATAGTACTATGCCTAAGGCAAGTACTAATAATAACAAGTGTCACTGGGGAGTACATGCCTTTGTAGTATTCTAATTAGAGATTTGTAGAGTTGGAATAAAAATAAATGTAAGTTTAATTAATGTGAATAAAATTAAATGTTTTTATTTTAATTGTTGTATTTTAGTTTTTATGTATTTTGAGTTTTGTTTGATTAATAGCATTGGTTTTTTTTATATGTTTTGGTTATGTAATGTAAATATCTTGTTTGATTTATTTGATGTTAAATATTTGAAAAATAAAATAAATTGGAATAAATGTTTATTGTTTGGTGTTTTTTTTTTTCAAAAAAATTAAAGTTGAATACATTTAAATATTTATATAATGAACCCATTCATTGAGAGAAGGAAGCAGTTTATGAATTATTTGTACTAGACATAACTATGACTAATAAAGTTGAAGTTGAGTTTGTTCTTTAGAATACATATTTGCTAAAGATTAAATAATCAAATGATTTATTATTAAAAATCATTCTTAGATCAAGATTCTATTTGATTTTGAATTTGATAGTGAAATCTTCCTATTAATTGTTGTATTTTAGTTTTTATGTATTTTGAGTTTTGTTTGATTAATAGCATTGGTTTTTTTATATGTTTTGGTTATGTAATGTAAATATCTTGTTTGATTTATTTGATGTTAAATATTTGAAAATAAAATAAATTGGAATAAATGTTTATTGTTTGGTGTTTTTTTCAAAAAAATTAAAGTTGAATACATTTAAATATTTATATAATGAACCCATTCATTGAGAGAAGGAAGCAGTTTATGAATTATTTGTACTAGACATAACTATGACTAATAAAGTTGAAGTTGAGTTTGTTCTTTAGAATACATATTTGCTAAAGATTAAATAATCAAATGATTTATTATTAAAAATCATTCTTAGATCAAGATTCTATTTGATTTTGAATTTGATAGTGAAATCTTCCTATTATAGTTGAAGTTAAATATACTACTAATATAATAAATATATTATATTCTATTTAATATTAATTATTTATAAATTATATTATATAAACTAAGTAAATAGATAATATTGTAATATTAATATAATTTAAAATATTGTATAATTATTAATATAGTGATTTACTATTATATTAATTATATTAATAGTAATAATATAATATATTAATATTATAATTAACATAGTATAATTAAGATAGTTTATTAATATATATAAATATATATGAAAGGAGAACCTACAAAATAAAATAACCTATATTATATTGTATATAAATATATAATATAAATTAATATTACATATAATATAATTAATATGAACTATTATATAATATAAATTAATATATTACCTACATAATATAGGTTAACTTATTTACCTACAAATTATTACCTGTAATATAGGTTATATATATATATATATATATATATATATAACCTACATTAAATTATATATTATCTTATATACCTATAGAACTACATTAGGTTACATATTATCTTAATCTAAAATTATACCATAAAATATTAAAAATATAGATAAAGATATTAGTTTAATGGAAATAATAATACAATTTTTTTATTTTTTTTATTTTAATAGTGTGAATCCAAATCTCTATAAAATAGTTAATTGATTTTTGTAAGATTTCTTTAATAAAAAAAATAACAATTATATACATAAAAAAATATTCTTAAAAAAATGTCAAAATAAATCACATTTATTTATTTTAGAAAGATTTAATGAAATGATTTTATAAAGCAAAAAATGAAAAATCATTCCTTAAAAAAATGTTTAATTTGCTTTATCCGCCAATAACACACAATTTTTTTTTAACCAATCATATGCACAAAAAATAATTTTTATAATTTATAAAGTTAAATATTTTACAAATTGACTTTACAAAATTGAATTTTATTTTAATTTTTGTTTAAATATTGTTTTTGATTGGTGGAAAACTAAATTATTAATAACTAGTTAACTAAAAAAAGCTAAAGTCATTACAATAGTACTATGCTAATGGAAAGTACTAATAATAAATAAACAAAATCATTTTCTAAATGACTCACCAATTAACCTCATGTACTACATGCAAAAAAATAAACCATTTTTTTTTCTAATTGACATTCCACACCTCTTCGGCATACCCATTGCACACCAAGGTGAAATTGCTAGTATTTCTCAAGATAAAAGATGTTATCCAAACCATGACAAGAAAAACATTATCACTAAAATCTAGTAAAACTCCATCTGTATTTGGGTAGTGCTTACAGATCAATTCGCCTGTTTTCTCTGTAGGACTTGACTTTGTTTCAGAGTTCACATGTGGAGTGATGGAAGTGGTCTGTTTAATGATGAAAATGATTTGTACTCCCTAAATGATCCTGTCCTATTAAGATAGGTCTATAGTTAATAACATAATTGTAATGCATCTTTATTTTGCTCAGATTTATCACTTTTGTGTGATGTTGATCATTTCAATTTCAGCATTTACTCCGAGAGGGTCCTTCCATTTTCATTAGTTGGAAAACTTGTCATGTGAGTTCTGTCAGCATGACAAGAGGGGCATTCGGCTGCAGTAGAGCAACATGACAGGACATCTTTGGTTGTTCGTAATACTAGTTAAGAAGTAAATACAGTGCTTTAATGAGGAAACTTAATTTCAATATGTACGTCAAATTTTGCTCAACCTTGTCAATTGGATGTAGACCGATCCTCTTCCCTCTTTCCTCTTGGATCGAGGTGAATTTGATTTTATGCATCAGTTCTAAGTTACGCATTCTGAGTAAATGGTGTAGCCTACTCCATCTGAGGTGAAATTGGCAATGTAGTGGGCTGTTTGAAAAAATGGGTCCAAGAAATGGGGTCTACCGGTGATTTATCACCCCATTTCTTGGACATATTTTTTCAAACAAGCCAAGTTAGGTTGCCAGTTTCACTAAATTGACAAGTTAGTGGGGTCTCTCAACCCAATACCCTAAACCATCAACCCTATACCCTCGATTCTCAACCCTCTACCCTATACATTGGATCCTCAACCCTCATATATCTCTATCCCTCCCCCCTCTTCTCTCCTTCTCTCTATCTCACCTATCCCTCCATCTCCCCCTTCATCCATCCCTCCCTCTCTACCCTAATCCCTCAACCGTATGCCCTACCCAACCCCTCTACCCTCCCTCAACCCTCAACCCTCAACCCTTAATGTTAATCCCTCAACCCCTATACCCTCTACCCTATACATTGGATCCTCAACCCTAATCCCCCAACCCTATACCCTCAATCCTCTGCCCTCAACCTTAAACCCTACACCCTTAAACCCTAATCTCTCTCAACAACTTATGTTGGTAATCATTCATCATTCCATGGGGAATGACTTAGATAACTCTGTATCTTTTCTTTCAAATATTTGATGTTCATATCGGCTAGGCCGATAATAAGAATAAGCTTCAAGTCTAAAGCCATATAAATTCATTGCTATAGCATGCATAAGACGACATCGTTCTTTACGAATGATGAACAAACAAAGTAATCATTCCATATATCCTTGTATGATTCGATTTGTAGGATTGATGGGCTGCATTTAAAATGCTTATAGGTTCATTCTCACATGTTGAAATATATGATTGTTTATATATATGCCATTTATGGGCATTCTTTGAATTCAGCCTTGGAATGGTTAAGGTAATACTGTAACAAAAATGTAAGGAATAGTCGACCCTTGGAGCAACCAGAGACCTGATCACTCATACTTCTCTTGATGGCCTTAGAAAACATGGGTTCTTTCTCAAAACCTTGGAAACTACTGAAAATTTTCTTCATGACTTAACAATTGTTTGGGGTTTCACCACGACAAGCATGTCATATAATAATACTTATATTTTGCATAAAGGATATCATTATTCATTACATGTTGAAATCCCTGAATAATGGACATTTTATTCCATGTATGAAGTAATGGTTAGTTTGATTCCGATAATGAAATTCTAATGGCACAAAAACTTGCAAACTCTTTTTATTAAGATATTGTTGCTATTGTCAGTAAAAGATTAGTTGTAAACAACGTTGTTCTAAGATTGTTTTGTTGTAAATAGCAATTTTTTGTTATAAACATGTGAGTGTTTATTTGTAAACAACATTGGTCTGTATTTGTTTAGTTGAAACAACATTATTCTGATATAAACATGTGAATGTTTATTGTGAACAACATTGTTCTATAATTGTTTAGTTGAAACAACGTTGTTATGTTATAAACATGTGAATGCTTATTTGTAAACAACATTTTTCTATAATTTTTTAGTTAGAACAATATTGTTTTGTTATTGTAGACATCTAAATTTGACCACTTCCATACGGTCAAAGACATCTCCTTAACCATCCTTTTGCTCATCTACTTCATACTCTTTGCCGGTATTAATTAAATCACTCATTTAATTAATATTTTGTGTCATACATAAAATTTCCAAAGTATTTAATTTAATAATACTTTCCCCCCCTTTTTCCTCTCTAAATTAAATAAATATATCACTTTATTTAATTTAGTCATATTACCTCTTGGAATTTTAAATTTATTTTTAATTCCTCACCTTTCTCTCTCATTGTCACATCCTCCAACTTTTACAAGTTGGTCTCTAATCCCTCCTAACAATCTAACCCTCTTTCTTAATCATAATTAATTTATGATTAAGATGTGCACACCCCTAATCATCATTAGGGTCCCATCCTCCATGATTTCCCACTTGCCTTTAATCTATCATTAACTTGTCTAATCAAATACTTGCACAACCTTAATCACCTAATTAGGTCAACCTAATCCCCATGTCATTTATGGATTGTGTTCTAAGTCATACTTATTAAATACTTTCTCCTTTTGGAGAAGGCACTCCATTCCCCATGTGAATTTTTAATTCACATTTAATCCCCTAATGCATTCCTTGGAATTTAAAATTTATTTTCTCATCCCCATGTGGATATTTGAAGAATTTTTAATTGCTCACATGTCCTCTCACCCACATGGGGACAAGGACCTCCTTTATGAGGAGATATTGTCTCAATACCAAGGTACTATGTACTACCTCCATGCCATGTACTCTCCTTCCAACTCATGTACACATCATCATTTTTAAGCCACTTCACTTACCACATGTCAAGATGTGAGGGCTTGTGAGTTCTCAACTCACCTTAGCCCTACATCTTGATCTTGGTGGCTTAATCTCAACCATCTATTTCCCTAGAGAGTCCAAAATTCTCTATAAATACCCCCTCTTTTCTCTCATTTTAAGGGAGATCATTTATGCTAGCCAAACTCTTGCAAAATTTTCTCTTGAGCTATACTTAGTCAAATTCTCATACTTGCATCCATTTTCACTCATTTTGCATCATCATCTCATCTCATAGCTTGCATCTCTTGCCACCAAAGGGACATACAACATCGAAGATCGAAGGGCCAACCAAAGGATAACTCAACAAGGTGAAATCTTTCATTTTGCTTAGTTAAGTTAATCATTAGGCCAATCTTGAGGTGTAGTGTGTTTGTAGTTTTTATTTGCATTTTTTTTGTTTGTTGTTCATTTTCTAACAAGAATTTTTTCCCTATCACATTTCTGGCATGCCCGGTGGGACCCACAAACGAGTCTCTTTCTTTCACGTTTGCTATTTTTTCACTTTTTGCAAGTGCAGGTTGCAGACAGGTGGACCCGACCTGTAGAAAGGTAGACCTGACCATCTAGGGACGGACTTGACCTATGCACAGGCAGACCTGACCTTTGTACAGGCAGACTTGCTCTCCAGGGGTGGACCCGACCTTGCCCAAGGGCGGACCTGCCCTCCGCAGACTCCTAAAAGTGTTTTTTGCAAGTTTTTCATAGAGGGGCGGACCTGACCTGCAGATAGGTGGACTTGCCCTCTAGACAGGTGGACCTGACCTAGAAATTTTTTTCCAGAAGGTAAAATTTTAGTTTTTGGCACTCCTTTTGACTGTTTTAAGTGTTTTTAACCCCCTAACTTAGGCACATAGTTTAATTAGGGGTATCAATTAATCTTGTTTGGTGTGCTTGTTGGTGAGCTATTTGACGTATCCAATCCCCTTGCACCATTTGGCGATCTTGGGTGATGAGAAATTATAGCTTACCAAGTCCTTTGAGTCATCCTCTTTTGATTTTCTTAGTGGGACCTGCTTGGGGATTTCATCACCCCAAGGGATGATTCCAACCATGCATACCAGCGGGGTATATAAAGGAAGGAGAGTGAAAATTGTACCTCAATCCAACCACGTTGTAATTGGCGAAGCATCGGGATGACGTGAAGAGTTGGTCTGAGCCTTTAGTATCTCACTAAGGTTCCCGACTCATGCTTGTAACGTGTTGGTGTTCACGGTTTGGGCCTCACGTACCAGGTGTATATCGAGGACTCCTTAGCAACCATGTTCATCCTAGAATAGAAGACTTTGCCAGCCATACCCTTTCTACTAGACTTAGGATTGTGCTGTCTGAATTGACTTCTTTTGTGCGAAACCAGTGATTGTCTGAATAATTGACTTATCCATATCCTTTTCATTGATGTTTGTTGTGTTTTGAGTCCTTTACCTTATTCATCTTTTCAAAAGTCAAGTTCAAACCTCCCGACAGGCAGACCTACCCTCCTGACAGGCGAACCTTTCCTCCAAGGGCAGACCTGACCCATCTAGGGGTGGACCTGACTTGTAAACCAGTCCTTTGGAGCCTGTCTTAGCCATTTTTGACCAAATTTTGCTCCATAGGTGGACCTGCCCTCTCGACAGGAGGACCTGACCTCTAGACAAGCGAACTTGACCTCCAGGGGTGGACCTGACCCATCTAGGGGTGGACCTGCCTTTGAGCCAGCCCTTTCAGGCCTGTTTTGACCAAATTTGACCATCTTTTGTTCCACAGGCGGACTTAACCCATCTAGGGGTGGACCTGACCTTTGACCCATCCCTTTTAGGCTTTTTTTGACCAAATCTGACCATCTTTTGTTCCTCAAGCGGACTTTCCCTCCACAGGGGGGACTTGACCCTTGATTGATCAACTTTTTCATCTGTTTCGTCATTCGGGACCCTCGTTTCACCATTTCAAGCACTCGTTTCCCCATTCTAAACGCCTATGCACCCATCTTGAGAGTCCATTCACCATCCTAAACGTTCATCCCCTTAGTGCGCGCATCCGTTCACCCCTTCACGGTCCCCATTCACTCAGTCGTCCCCCATGTTTTGGATATCATTTCTCCATTTTAGATCACCGTTATTCCATTGAAACCTCGTTAAAGCAGGTGTCCAAATTGACCTAGGTGTTCATCCCTAATTGTCATCCATTAAAACTGACTTAGGGTAGTCATCCTTCCTAAGTCGGTCATCCTCGTCGGCCCAATCAATCCACTTCTATCTCAAGTTGGATTCGGTGCCATTATCATACATCCACCCTTTAGTCGATTAATCAACACCTAGCGTTACCAACCTGGGTCACTCTTGAACTCGGTTTCGGATTCCAGTCATTACCATTCATCCTAGTCGATCATCAATCCAAATCAAATCATCATATCATCCAATCCAGGTTGGCCAATCATCTAACAATCAACCCAATCCGATCTCATCAACAAAATCCACTTCGGTTGAATCAATCATCCAAATCAATCCTATCGAGCCACATCCTTGTCGACTAATCAGTCATCGAATCAAATCAATCCTTTCATCACCAAGGTCATCCTAGCATCCTAGTCCATCATATCATCTTGCATGCCTGTTCAGACTCGGTCGCAGACAAGGAAAATGGCCGAACAACAAGCCCACAATTCCCAACCAAACATCCCTCAAGATCTGAACAACGCAGCTAATGCCTCACAAGATCCCCATAACGGTGTGAACATCCCTCGAGATCCGCATAATGGTACATCATCACAATCCAATATTGATGGTCAAAACACATCACCACCCGGGGTTGAGAACATGGTCAACCCACCCGAACTTACGTTTGAGGAACACTTTAGTAACCCTACCAATGTGCAAATGACTGATTGCCTGCTCAAAAGACACGGGGAAGAAATATTGGCGCATCTCATTGAAAAATGTGTCAAACTTCCACCAGGTGTTGACTTATCCAAATACAATGGTTCCACATCTAACATACCCCAACGTTCACAAAATGCACCAGGTAGTTCATACGTCCCCAATGTTCCTCCAGTAGAAGGTTGGCATCAACCTGAATTCGGCAACGTCGTTCTGTATCCCATTAGCAATCCCCCACATCTTGCAATCTCAGTCATGGGGGCTCCTCAAACAACTGATCCCAACGATCCTTTTTCCTTTGGCATGCCACAAAACGTTCTACAACCATTGCTATTATTGCTAACGACACCACCCCTTTCAAATCCACCTCCTGTCAGCACTGGGGGAAGCCCTTTTACTGCATTACCTCCACCTTCTGGGGCCATAAACCTACCATCACCTTCGTACGCATCTCCACAGCCTCCCCAATCTAACCTACCACCTCCATTATTACCACAAGGTACATCCCAACCGAATGTCCCCTTTGGTACCCAACAACCTCCTTTACAAAACACCCCTACGTTATCTCAGCCACCCCAACAACAACAACTGCCATATAACCCCTCGATTTCTGCACAACAACCACCATACTAATCACAAAGCAATCCGTCCCGACCTCCCACTCAAACCATATCCCCGTTCCTCGCATCCATCCTACGTCCACAAACTCAAACAAAATACAACATCCTGTCTCGGACCACGCAACATCTCACATCACATTAGCAACCTCCCCAACATTATCATTATCCTAACCAACAGCCGCCTTATGTGGCTTCCCAACAGTCGCAACAATACCTTCAGTATCAGCAGGCCAATCCGCAACCTCACATCCAAGCTCCTCAGTAGCCTACCTCACATTTTTATCAAACAAATCCATACTATACCTCACAACAACAACCCCTGTACCAACAAAATCCCTCGGCATACCAGCAAGGGATGTCATCATCCCACTACCAAAATCCATACCTCAACATT
>VDFB02116837.1:0-11074 GCA_007258455.2 Sequoia sempervirens | reverse complement strand
AATCCCCTATCAATCCATCTATCCAAGTTGAAGAGTCCATAAAACCTTCCTCTCTCATGACGCCATGCATATCAAATTAAGTATGTCCATCTCATAATCCAAAGCATGCTAACATAGATTACCCTCCATATAAATATCAAGGAAACCCTTCTCCTCCATCATATGATCCCCTTCCATCTCATCTTATGGTTGTCAAAATATGCATTTTCTCAAAACAAACAACTATTAGTAAACTTTAAGCAAATCGAATAAGACATCCCTATGAAATAATAAATCATGTTTCAAAATGCAAACAAATTAAAAGACAAATTAAGGCATATAAAACATGAAATGAATCATATCCCATAGTGGATTGGTTCTATTGTGGAAAATAGCCCTTTCCCAATCCTTTGCTAAGCTCAATGATAAAATTGATAGGAAGATATTATGAAGATGGGAAAAATTAGCTCTCAATTGAAGAGAGTAACCTTGAATGAGTTGTGGATCAAGTTGTGGAGGATTTGATGAAGTATGAAGCTTTCATTTATAGATTATTTTGATGAGAGAAATAGCCAAATGGATGAATGTGGGACAAATATTGGACCAATGAGATGAGGCCACTTGTCAACTTGTGAGTGGTTGAGTGAGCACATTTTGGTCAATGTGCCAAAGAGAGGGAGATTTCAAATTTGAATTTGAGAGTAAATGTTGAGTTTGAATTGTGCAAGGGACATGTAAGAGACATTAATTGCTTTGTTGGATGTACATGTCCACTTGATTTTGAATTCAAACTTGAGGGAATATTTTTCAAAGATGCCATGTTGATGGAAAATTCTGATTTATAAATGAATTAAAATGATTTATTGGTGCAAGTGGGAAAAGCTAGAGGATGTGACATGCATTAGATTAGATTTAATTAGGATTAGATTAGCTTAATGATGATTAGATGCTTTGACCCCTTTGACTTGAATATTTTGATTTATTTAAATCAAAAAGGGATGAAAGGTGATTTCAGACTTAATTAAATAAAGGATTGATTTATTTAATCAAGGAGGGTGATGTTAGGATCAAGCTTGATTCTATTTTGATTTAAAACTAATGACTTTAGGAGATTGATAAAATAAACTTGATTTATTCGTTGAATGGATGAATATGACCTAATCGAATGCATGATGCCACTCTTTGCATGTCTACATTTTTCCTTGGAAGCAATGTGTATCAGCCATGCTGGTTCAAAGAATAAACTTTCCAGAATCAAAATTGAAAAAATTATGATTTTTTCGATTGCCCTAGCGGAAAGAAGTACACTAGTACATTTCCCCCTCGAGAGATTGAGTGAAAAGATTCTATTTGAGGGTCGATCTCACGATAAAGAGGTTCAAAATGGATGGGTATGGATGATGATGCAAATGAGATGGTTATGAAAATGTATGATTTATGAGATGCTTAGACTAACAGATCTATATTATGATGATGATTATGCATGTTAGATGATATGCAGGATGGATGCATGATGGATGCATTGGTGATGTTATGTTAGCATGGAGAAAGAAGAAATGAGATGATGACAAGAGGATCCAACAAGTCCATGATCTGACGAGACTTTATTAGAGATGATGATGATAGATGAATGATTTCCTTATCAAGGATTGGGATTTTAAAAGGGTCACTTACCTTATGTTTGATAACATGCATAAGCACGATGCATCAAGGTATAAAGGACCGGGATGGCGTTGTACTTAGTGTGATGGACTTTGACTCAACAAATAGATAGGAGTATTCTTGTTCACACCTGACATACGAAAACCTTGTTAGGATGTACCTAACAAAGCAAATATTTGCCAAGTTATTTTACAAGACCGTCCAACAAGCACAATAGACAAAGATAATGATCGTTGCCCCATTCCTATCTCTCTAAATCCTTCGTTCGGATATCATTGAGAGGTCCTCAAAATGAGTGAAATGAGATAAATCAAATGAAAAAATAAAGTACGCAAACAAGCCAATGTTCTTCATATCTCTAGCCAAAGGGATTTGTTTTGATGGGATAAAAATCCAAATGATATCCAAAATGATGCCCATTGTCGGCACAATATATCCTAGGACATGCATTGTATAGGATGATGATGGTTTGATAAGTTGATTGATAGGTTGTTGATATAAAGTGGACTGACATGTTTGAAAATGATCAAGAGTTTGATTTTGTTTTAATGGTTTGTTGCTTCGATTTAGATTTTACGATTGAAGTTTGCTTTTGCCGATTGTTGTGATTGTTTCTGTTTGTTTTGCCAAAGGATGAAGGTGATGATTAGTTTATTATGGATTATTGATTATTGTGGGTGAAAGCGAAACAAGATGGATGGATTTTTTCAAATATTTGGATGTTTTTGACATTTTTTGGAATGTTTGAGGCTGTTTTTGGTATTTTCAAGATTTTACAAATGTTTTATTTTTTTGATTTTTCTAATGTTTTGGGGTTTTCTCAAATTTTATGAATATTTTTGGATTTTTGTGTTGTTTTGGATGTTTTTGGATTTTGATGTCTCAGGGGCTGATAAAATATTAGCCTTTCCTACGTTTAAGCTCAGAGACGATGTAGTTCGGATTCCATGTTTTTGATGTTTTTCTGACTTTTTTTAGTGTTTTTGGCTTTTTGATATGTTTTGAATGTTTTTGGATTTTCGCATGATTTTGACAATTTTGATATGGACATGTGTGATGATATCAGTGCTCTATTTAGGATTTTTCTAAAAACCAAGCTAAGGTTGATTGATCGAATTGATGGATTAATGATGATGATGATAACATTATTGAGGGTACACAACAATTCAAGGATTTGATTGATTAGGATTGATGATGATATCATTGTTGAGGATGCAATAAAAATGCAAGGATTGATTGATCAGATTGATGATGATAACATTGTTGAGGATGCAACAATGCAAGGATAAAAGGAATCAACAATGACTTTAGCGATATCCCAAGATTATGGACGATTATCTCGATTGGATCGTGATTGATGAAGCTTGACGGGAAACAAAAGTTGTCCGAATGATTCCGATGTGACGCTGGAAGCAGGTGTTAGATGTTGGAAATAGGATGCCATTTAATCGCAAATCCTAAACATTAATTATTTCATGTATCTCCTAGATTCTTGGAATGTGTTCAACAACACCAAGATTAGGATGAGATTAATATTTGATGAAATATTCATGATTATTGACATTTGTAATTAATTCTAAATGTAAGAAGCATGTGAGGGCATCCATAGTGAGTTCCTAAATAATAGAGACACATGGGACACTCACATGGTAAGGTGAATCTCACCTCTTGTCCAGTTAACTATACAGAGTAACATTTAACACTTCTGAATGCATGAAAAGATCCTAGGAGTTAGGATTTGATGTTTGCATGGTTGAAGTTCACCAAGCAAGTCTATTAGTTCGGGCTTCAGTCAGCTTCTTTTAGTTCAATCTCAATTAGTTTACTTCTAGCTTAGTTCGGGCCAGCCTTCAATTTAGTTATTATGGTTCGGGCTTATCTTCAATTGCATGCAAATGCCCATTTACAAGTTGGTTATTTTGACCGCATGTATGTTAGCTTCGCGCTAACTTGTAATGCATGGCTAATAACATTGAGTTGTATGACAAATAAAAGGGACTACGTACAATTCACAAGGGATGACCATTCTTTGGGAATGGTGTTGAGTAAATGTTTCAGTTAACTATAAAGCACTTGAAGCCAACTTGGGCACCTAAGATGCTTTATTGGATTTACCTCTCATGCATGATAAGATATTTCTAAAGGCTCTATTAAGGGGACCCTCTTTGGGCACCACATCTCTTGGAGGAAGAGCTTTGTAATTATCACCCAAGGAAGGATGAAGCAGCTTTAGTTTGGGGATGCCCAAAATGGGTAAAGCACATGTTCTAAGCTTGGTCTCTGTTTCAGAGAACTCAACCTAAAGCAATATAGTAAAATCTTTTAAATCTGGCTTTGAGCTTGTGCATCGTAATTATCACCATTTGCAGATTACAAGGTTGCATATTGCCCCCATATCTCTGTCTGTTGAAGAGAGTTTTCATAATTGTTATTGCAGTGTGAAGAAGATCGGGTAAAGATAGAAGAAGCATTCTCAAGCAAGAATCGAGCCATTGTAAATTTAAAGTGATTTCCACAGAATAATTCTGGTGGAGTTTTTCCCTAAAGGGTTTCTCCACTCACATCTTGTGTAATCTTTCTAACATCCTATCTAGTTCTTCATCAACTTCCTACATTCTACAACAAGAAAATGGATTAACTGAAGACAACTGTTCACAAAGAATATATGTAACAAAGAAAGACTTACTTAGATCAGCCATATTATTAAAGTTTTACAGAGTATTGCCAAGAAAACACCTCATTTTTTAAAAATTTGGTATCGAGTTGAGGTTGGGTAGAGTATTGGGACGCTCTTCTTAAAGTTTGAAGGATTTATTGGCTTAGTGGGAGCTCTTATTATTTTTGTTATTTGCTGATTTTGGAATTAAGTTTTGTTACAATGAATTCAAGGTTAGAAATTGAAAGGTTCAATGGTTCTAACTATGAAATGTGGAAATTAAAAATGGAAGATCTTCTTGAAGAAAGAGATCAGTGGTTAGTGGTTAATAATGAGACAAAGACACCTACAACTATTTCAGATGAAGATTGGGCTAAGTTAGATAAGAAGGCAAGAGGAACAATAAGGTTATGTCTTGCTGATGTTGTTCTTTTAAATGTTTCAATGGAAACCAGTGCATATAAATTATGGAAAAGAATAGGGGATATTTATCAAACTAAGAGTCTCACCAATAAGTTGTATCTGAAAAGGAAATTATATTCATTGAAAATGAAAGATGGTGATTTAGTAGCACAACATTTAAATGCTTTCAATTTAATTCTCAGTCAGTTAGCATCTGTAGATGTAAAGCTTGAGGATGAGGATAAGTGCATTTTATTGCTTTGTTCTTTACCAAATTCTTGGGAAAAATCTAACTGTTGCAATTAGTGAAATGGTGCGTGACCCAAAGATGGAAAAACATTATTCTACTCCTAATGCAGGGAAGAGGAGGAAGCCTAAGGAGGAAATCCAAGATGTCTTGTTTGTAAAAGGTAGGCCTAAGAAAAAGGAGCCTAAGGGAAACAAGGAAGGGGCAAGTCGGAAGGACGGCAAGGTAAAGTGTTGGCCCGTGGGAAACCAGACATGTGAAGAAGGATTGTAAGAACAAAGAAAGAGAGTTTTGATTCTTCTACAGAGGAATCCTCAGATGACAATAATGATGCATTGGTTATTTCATCTAATATTGTATGTGATAACTCTTTGCTTGATGTTACAGAGTGATCTTCATGAAGAGGATGGTAGTCACAATTCCATGTGACTCCAGATCACAGCCAAGGGGAGTTGTTGCAAAGTGACTTGGATGCATCATTGGTAAGGTTATTCCAGGATTAGAGATATGGTTTCTTGGTTTAGAGTATATTTGCTATGGATTTCATGGTTTACTCTTGATATGCATTTAGAGTTTGGCATATTACATGGTTCTCTTGAGACTAGGATGTATAAGTATGTTATGATGCATGTGATCTCCTAAGAGGAGATGGTTAGATCATGGATGTCATGTTTATGTTCTTGATTCATGATTGGAGCTTTGGCATTGATCTCATGTGTTTCTCTTAATTATTGGGTACATTAATCATTTTTTTGATTACTTAATGAAAGTGTTGTGTTGCATTTGGAGTTTGGCATGGATTGGTTGGTTACACGTCCTCATGGATACTTGGAGAAATAGGTGAGGCTGGAATTATCTTGTTGTAAGAGACATTTGTTGGAATGGTTACTTGTAAGAAATTTTTTTCAACAACAAAGACCGAGGAGTCTACACCTTGGTTGAATGTGAATTCAACACACTTGGTGGTTTAGCATGCCTCTAAAGAGGTGGTTTGGTTGATAATGGGAAGGTATTAATCAAAAAATTTAACACTTTAATTAATGTTACAGATTATCTTATGAAACCATACAGATAAGTTCTCTTGGTTTTAATCATTTGCTTGGAAGCTTCATGATTATGCGTGCTGTATCTGGGTTAGTTAACGGTCTGATTAGTTATGCAAGAGAAGGCTAGCTATTGGCTCTTGAGTCTGTAATTTTTATTATTCCTTGTTCTAGAATAATTGCAATGTATAATGCCTGGCGGAGAATGTTGGAAATAGGTAGGATGCCATTTGAACGTAAATCCTAAACATTACCTTATTTCTACAGTATCTCCCTAGATTCTGGGAATGTGTTCAACAAACACTAAGATTAGGGATGAGACACATTTGATGAAATAATCATGACATTGACATTTGTAATTAATTTAAATGTAACAAGCATGTGAAGCTCATAGTGAGTTCCTAAATAATAGGGACACATGGGACATCTACATGGTAAGGTGACACTCACCTTTGTGTCCGCTTAACTATATGGAAGAATGTAGCTTAACACTCTCAATTACGGGAAAAGATCTAGAGCTAGGATTTGATGTTTGCATGCTTAGTTTAGTTGCTCAGTTCGGGGATTTCAGTTAAGTTTAGTTTAGTTCAATTCAGAATCAGTTTAGTTCAGTTTAGTTTAGTTCAGTTCAGTTCAGTTCAGTTCAGTTCAGTTCAGTTCAGTTCAGTTATGGTTCAGTTATCTTCAGTTGCATGCAAGTGCATGTTGCATGCATGTTGGTTATTTTGAATTGCATGTAGTTAGCTTCAATTAACTTGTAATGCATGGCTAATAACATTGAGTTGTATGACAAATAACAAGGACTACCTCCAGTTAACAAGGGATGACCATTCTTTGGGAATGGTGTTGAGTAAATGTTTCAGTTAACTATAAAGCATTTGAAGCCAACTTGGGTGCCCAAGATGCTTTATTAGAATTAACTCCAATGCATGATAAGATATTTCTAAAGGCTCTATTAAGTGGGACCCTCTTTTGGGCACCATATTTGAGGAAGAGCTTTGTAATTATCACCGAAGTGAAGGATGAGTTGTAGCTTTAGTTTGGGATGCCCAAATGGGTAAAGCACATGTTCTAAGCTTTGGTCTTCATGGTAGAACTCAATTTGAAGCAATATGGTGTACCTTTTCAAGGGCTTGAGCTTGTGCATTGTAATTATCACCATTTGGAGATTACAAGGTTTCATATTGTCTCTATATCTCATTCAAGTTGAAGAGTTTTTTCATAATTGTTATTGTAGGTGTGAAGAAGATTGGTAAAGACAAAAGAAGCATTCTCAAGCAAGAATTGGAGCTATTGTAATTCAAAGATTGAATAATAGAATAATTCTTGGTGGAGTTTTTTCCCGAAAGGGTTTCTCCATGGTACATCTTGCGTAATCTTTCTAATATCCTGTCTAGTTCTTCTATCAACTTCTCTCTACATTCTACAATAGTAAAATGGATTAATGAAGATAATCACCCATAAATAATATATGTAACAAAGAAAATACTTACTTAGATCAGCGATATTAAAGTTTTACAGAGTATTAAGCTAAGCAAATGCCTCATTTTTCAACATTAGATGTGACTGATATTGATTATTTGGATTGATGTTTGATGAAAGATGAAGACTGATAAGGAATGTCTTCTCGTCAAAATGTGCCACGGGCTAGTGACTTAGATTTTGGATTGCAAATGCTTGACCAATTTGATATTATGTTTGCCAATGTTCAAATCGCCACATAAGTTGGAGGATATAGATCAAGATTTATTCTCGAATCAAGATGTAAACTTTTTCCCCCAGTGTCTAGCAATGTATGGAATTTCATAGATGGATGTTTGGATAGGTGTATGGATGGATGGATATGGATTATCTTGCGATAAGATAAGGTGTTTGGATAAAGAATGCTGATTTGGATAATGCTTCATGGCTCAGATAATGCTGGGTAGGATAGGATCAATGAAAATGACCCATGCCAAGATGTTTACCATAAGCAAGCATAAATTTTTCCCCAAAATTTCATCAAGATCAAGATAACTCAGATGATGGATGTAGATGGATGATGATGGATTGGATAGTCAGTCTTCAAGTGATGAAATGGATTTAAGTGATAAATAGATATTGGAATGTTGATCCATTATGGATATTTGAGATGTTTCTTTATCCTCGAAATCTAGCTTAATGATTTTATTCTTGCCACATGACGCCTATTTGCCGTAGTTTCTCATCATGGTCTTTTCCCACGTCACCACTCGGTAGTGGTTTTCACTAGAGGATGATTTTTTCTCTTACCATTTCTCAATCCTTTTCTAATTTTTAGATTTTCATTTTTTAAATTTTTTGAAAGATTTAAGTTCATGCTAAAATCACAAGGTGTTGTTGATGCAGATGCCCCCTTTGTCATAATGTGCCATCATATCCCCGCTTGAAGAAGCTACTTTACTAAGATATGTGCACTTGAATACAAATTTTGAGATTCTTGATCTTCTTCGTCGATATCGAAGTTAACTTTGTCTTTGTGTGTGCCTTCTGAATCCTTATGATGAAGGGTCATTGCCAACACATGGTCGATGTGAGAATTGGATATCATGTGTGGAGGCGTGGATGGAGTTTGTTTAGGAATAAAAGATGGATTGGTTGATAGTTTGGAACCTTTGACTCTCCAAACTTGGGAAGATGAGCAATGATGGGTGGATATGAAAGTATGCATGGAATTAGGACCAACTGCTTGATACACTTTGTACATCACTTGAAAAGCATGCTTTTGCTTTTGTGGAAATCCTTGATGGTTACTTTTCCCTTTTTTATTTTTCCCCATAGTTTCTTTGATTGATAGAGTTTGATAGGGATACTATTTCTTTGTATTTTTTGGTATCCATGCGTATTTGATTTTTCCATTATGCTTCTCATCTTCTTTTGCTTTGATAACATTCTTTGTACTTTGATTCAAATATTTCCTTTGATGTTGGTCCCAATTCATGGATGGGGTGATGGGTGGATGAAGATTTGTGGTGTGGCTGGTTGTAGTATTGACATCGGTTTCATCATAAGGACTCTTCATGCTCCCTATGTTGATGTTTGCTTGAGACATTATTGCCCCCAGTATTGTGGAAGTAGTACCTTCATGCTTTGATTCTTCCTGTTCTGAGACCTCTTGTTTAGAATGCATTCTCTAATAAATGGCCACTGCAGATGGTGTTATTTCAATTGGATGCTTTGCTGACTCTGAAGTATCTTGTCCTATCTGACTTGTTTCCTTGAGCGAATAATGTTGGATATCCACATACCTAATGTCCTTAGTATGAATTTGGGATATATTTGATCCTGATGTTGACAACTTTGTTTGGCTATAGGAATCAATAAACTACTCTTTTCATGTAATAATATCAGGAGTAAAGGAATCCTATTCTGAAAGAAGATCATCTATGTGTCCATCTGCAGAAAGCATCTCATGGGTAGATGGGGGAGTATGTACTACATGGATATTATCAGCTTGCATAGATAGGAGAGTGTCCATTAGATTATTGTAGTATCTTGAAGATACAAATTCTTGATCTTGAATGATTTTGGAGTTTCTTTTGACATGCTTTGGATCAAGTTCTTGACATGGATTAGTTTCAAAGGATGGATTGCTTACAAAGGTTTCTTGGATGTCATCATTAGACATAGTAAGTGGTTCAATATCCTCAAGTGTCGAGTTTAGGGTTCCTTTAGTATCTGTAACCATGAGGTCGAAGGATGTCAATATGTCTTGGAAAGGACCATTGCTAGACTTTGGTGAAGGATTTTGATCATGCTTTGGAATAAATTCTTGAGATATGTCCTCTAACTCATAAGGAAATGTAGAGACATTTTCAACATGATCATTGGTCGATGGATCGTGCATTATGTTGATAGGATCAAATAATCCTAAAACTCCTTGAAATAGATCACTAAAAAGTGGCTCTTGATGTATGGTGAGTTAATCATCAGATGGGATAGAAACATCTTCAATGTGCTCCTTAATTGAGAGATTTTGAACATTGTTTTCAACAATTGTGGTGGGGAGATTGTGAATGTCTTCAACCATAGAGTCAAATGATGTTGACATTTCTTGAATTGGATCATTGTTGGGTATTGTTGGTGGATTTTGATCATGATTTAGAAGTGACTCTTGACATATGTTGATTTGATCATTGGATGAAGTAGACATAGTTTCAAGGTGTTCAGTGGTGGATTGATCTTGATCCTTGTTCTCAACAGTTGTCATTTTTTGTGTTTGTGCTAGTGCTCGTTGGGTAGCTTGAGAGGCTTGGGAAGCTTGAGAGACTTGATGCACTCATTGAGCTTGTGTTGATTGTTGTGTTGCTAGATATTGTTGGATGGCCTTTTGGTAGGCCTGGTGAGCTTTTAGCGCAATGTCATATTGTCTTGCTGCGTCTGGTTTTGGTGGTAGTGGTGGAGGATTCAGAATTGTGTTGGATGTAGCCACAAGTGGTTGAGATACGCTTGGAGTGATCATGGTAGTGAGGGTTTGAGATATGATGGGTGGGATAGGGGTGGTTGGAGTGATCGAGGTGATAGGAATGGTTGGAATGACTGAGATGATAGGTCTTTGGGAGACCATATTTTGATTTGTCAGGATTGATGTTGTCATTTTATTAGATACCATTTGTTGGTGCGATGTCGATGGTATATTCAAAGGATTGGATGTGATGGCTTGATTGGTGTTAGGTGGATTGATTTGGATGGAGTGATTGGTGCTAGGTAAAGGGGGAAGCCCTAAACCAACGAATGATGTTGATATGGGTAATGGTGGTGGAGATGTCTCTTGGTGCAATGACTCAACTATTTTGCTAAGTGTAGCAATTTTATCTCGCCAAATTTGATCTTGATTTCGATCTTGACTCCCTTGATATAGTTGATTTGGTTTTTGTTCAAGTAGATTTGGGATGCGTACTTGTGGTTTTTGAATGGGATCATGAAAAAATTGATTTTGGACATTGTTTTGATTTGGGATGATGTTCATATTCAGCATGATAGTTTAAAATTGAACACTGATGGTGTTGGGAACCACATTATTGTGTTTTAGGTAACTTTGATTTTGCATGGTGTTACCTTGACTTG
>VDFB02116836.1:0-23379 GCA_007258455.2 Sequoia sempervirens | reverse complement strand
TCCCTCTTCCTCATTAGAGTCTTGGATGAAAACAAGGTGTTTGATGGGAGACATAGTAGGCAATCGTTCCCTAGGACCTCCTTCTCTCTCAGTCTCCTCTTCTTCCTTTTCTTCAACTTCTTCATCCTGTTTATCCTTATGCACATGATCCTCGAGCTGTTCAATTTTGAGGCTCTTGTTAGTTTGGACCTCATCTTTAGGTTTATCCTCTTTTATATTATCTTCTTCCTTATGAGGTAGTGGCACATCTTTCTGTTGTTCCTTCTCTTGTTCTTCTTATCCTTCAAAGAAAGGCATTCCTTCGTCATGTTTGGGGCTTTCCTCTTGCTTTTCACCCATAAGAAGCTCCATATTTTCTTCTGCCTTGTCATCTTCTTCCCTTCTTCTTTGGGAGGTGACCTTTCTACTTCTCTGACATCCCTTAGTTTCCTAGCCAGTTCTTCCTCAAAGTTTGGATCAAAATTTTGCACAATAAGCTTGCCATTGGCATCTTCAAATTGATCTCCGCTTTCAAAGGATCTTGTTTCTTCTTCATGAACCACCTTGTCAATTTTCAGGTGCTCATACTCTGGATGCTCATGGTACTCATCCACCTCCTCTTCCAATGCCTTTGAAGTTTCCCTTTCTTTCCATTCCAACTCTTCGGATATTTGCATTGTAGCTTCCATTGATGGTGGCTCCGTTGGATGTTTCGAGGGTGGAACAATGGCGAGGACCTGCGCTAAGGAAACTTGAGTGGTGGGATTCAATAATACTTGAGAAATCTCAGAGGGAACATTCTGCATGTGTTGCGAGAATTCCTTTGGCAATGTGAGCATGGGCATTGGTATTGTTGTTGCTGCCAGTGGAAGCGATGTGGTGGGAGACATGGAGGCGGAGGAAAGCAAAGAAGTTGTTGTGGAGGAGGAATCAACCAATACTATGGGCCCAGTTGGTGAAGAGGAGGCAAGGTGGACCAAAATATCCATTGCGGGTGGAGATGTAGCAACCATGGCTTGAGAAATAGGTAGAGGGACAACAACATCGGAAGCGGCCGGTGGAGGCTTCGACTGATCCATCTCTATTTTCTCTCCCTCATGAAGGGGATCCTATTGAATTGCGGGCAACCCTATGATGCTTCTTGACCTTTTATGTTTCTTTGAGGGCTCTCCCTCTAAAACCTTCCTTGCATATACTTTAGGATTCAGTTGCTTCTTGAACTCTTTTCTTTTCCTTGATCTTGTGAGCAGAGGAGATTTGGACGTTTCTCCTGTTGAGGTTGTAGCAGCAACATCATCTATGGAACTAGGCTCACTTTTGAGCCCTTCATATTTTAGGACAACCCCTTTTTGCTTCAATCGGGCTACTAGTCTATCGACCCATTCCTTGGTGCGAGCCTTGACTAGTTTGGTTATAATATCGAGGTCATCGACCTCTTGCTCATCCCAATCTATTATTGGTAGTGGCTGTAGAAGTTGAAAAACCAACTTCACAATCCCCAAGAATCACCTGCAAGCAATCACCTATCACATGCAACAGATATTTAGAACAAAAATAAGAGATGTTCTGTAAACTCTCAGAGCAAATTTGTGCAAGCAAAAATCAGCATAATTGATTATTGAGAATAATTGTTTTACAAATAATACAAAAGCCTTCGAAAAGGAAATGATGCAATAAAGCAGGAAAAGAGAACCCTAATCTTATCTTGAGCAAAAAGACAACTCAATAAGATAAGATAAGAATTAAATAATAATTAACCTAGGAAATGAAATTTGCCTAAGTAAACTTATGCTAAAGTGCAATTAAATAATTAATTACACCAACACCCCCCCATAAGTGCAACTTAGGGAGAAACAAATTATTATGCAAAGATGAGTCCCGACAACAAGGCCTGATCAGGTACTCATTTACAAATGCAATGCAAACTAAATCAAACAGGGTAAAGGAGAAAAACACATGGGAACAAAACTCCTCCCAAAAATAGAATGCAATAAACTAAGTGATGAAAGATGGAGGACTCCATAAGACCCCCCAAGGACACCATCCATCACAAAGATACATGAAATAAACCCTCCATAAGAGAGGAAGAAAGAGGCCACATAGCCCCCCCAGAATGAAGTAGCTCCAATAAGACTGAAGAAACCACATCTCCTGAAAGAAGTGAGAGGGAAGAGGCCAAAAGAAAGCAATATCTAAAGGTGAAGTAGGTGTATCCCAAGATGTCTCCACAGAAGCAGGTGTGACCTCAACCAATGAAGAAGTCAAAGTAGGTGAAGACTCAATAGAAACCTCCAGAGACAGATGATCAACAGGATCTTGTTGCACTGAAATAGAAGAAGCCACATCAGTAGCCACAACAATAGCAATAGGAGGTGGAGGAGATGGAATGGAAGGCTCAAGAACAGGATCCGAATTGAGAACTCCAATGTTCAAGAAGTGAAATATCTCCTCTGAATGATGATGCACACTAGAAGTGTGAGGAATAGTTGTAGAAATAAAAGCACCACTAGTAGCAAAATCAGTGAAGGAATACAACCGAGATGAGTGATCCACTATCCTAGTAGCAATAATTGCTCGACTCTCCAAGTCTTTGATGATAACTAAATCAGGTGTGAACTCCACAGATCTACCAGTGCCTCCATGTGTGATTTGATAAATGGAAAGAAGGTTGTTTGTCAAGTGAGGGACACACAAGACATCCTGAAAGGAGTGGTCCCCAAAACTAATAGACCCCTTCCCTGTAACACTCATGTAAGTGTTGTTTCCCATCAAAATGGGAGACATAGTGCAAGGCTCAAAGGAAGTGAACATAGTCTATGAAGAATCCATATGATGAGATGCTCCTGAATCTAGAAGCCATCTTCCTGATCTAATCCCTGAAGAAACACAAAGAGCATGTCCCTTCATATTTGATGAAGTATGTAAACTAGCTGTGCCTGTGTTATGCTGCTCTGAAGAAGAAGAATGAGGAGAAGAAGATGATGCAGACATATTAGAAGGCAAATCAATCTAATGTTTCTGAAGATGTTTAAGCTCATCAATGTCCTTCTTGTAACAATTATGTTCTGCATGTCCTTCCCTCTTGCAATATGCACATGGACCCTTCTCCTTCCTGGATGATTTCCCCTTAGAAGAGGAGGATGAATATGAGGACTCCTTTTGTTGCTCATGAGGTTTGGAATCCTTTTGTTTCTGTTTCTTGCCTTTTCCTGTAGAAGCCTTCGGATCTCTAGGCTCCTGTGATGCAATAAGTGCTTGTGATGAGGAAGAAATTTTCACCGTTCCCATGCTAGCTAACTTAGCTTGCTCTCGAGTGAGAGATGAAGCAAAGTCATCAAGAGATGGAATAGTGAATCTCATACTAAGAGCATCCCTAGTGGCATAAAAGGTAGATACAAAAATTGAATAATCTGGTCCAAGCTTAGATAGAATGAACAATATCAACTAAGAGTCTTCTTTCTAAACACCACACTGTGACAACTGTAATCTAAGAGACTTGAGTTTGGTGAAAAAATACTGGATGCTGTCAAAATCCCTAGGATTTAAGCCAATAAGCTTATTCTCTAATTGAAACCCTCTCATAGTATCCTGCTTCCCAAACAAAGACTCCAAAGTAGCCCATATCTCATTTGGGGTAGTGCAAGACTCAATGTGAAAAAAAAGGTCAGATGAAAGAGATAGAAATAATGTACCATAAGCTTCATCACACCTATTAAACCACTTTCTCTTTTCAGTAGCACCTGTAGGTTCAATTTCTGTACCCATGGTTACCCTATACAACCCTTTATGTTTCAAGTGAATCTCCATTTGTTTTTTCCAACCAAAATAGTTGAATGGAGTAAGGGGGTGAAATATTATGTAAATCCATGACAGAAAACAACAATATGTACTCTCAAATAAAAAAATCAATGCTCACTGATCTAAAAAAAATAGCCTAATTGCACACTTCCCAAGAAAATAACTGAAAGGGTAAAGGCTGAGATCAAACAAAAATATCAGATACCTGGTAAAAAAAATATGGAAAAAATAGGTCTGAGATCTGTGTAGAGCACTGAACCAACTTTCCAACACCTATTCGTTTCAAAAAACGGAGCCAAGATGCAAAAGTTACACCTCCCGAAGTGAAAACAACAACTTATGGATTTGACAGGCGAAAAAGGCACCAAAACTAAAAAATAATAAAACCACCACCATTGTGAAGATCATCGAACTAGATTTCTGATGATATCTCGTTTGCAAAAAAATACCTCCGTTTGCAAAAGTTACGCCAAAATGAAAAAAATGCTTGTAAAGAGGTCTTCTAGCACTAGCCAGGTACAAAAATTTGGCTCCTTTTGTGTCGGCCCTCGGTTCTCCAATATGATCAGCCGTTGGCTCCTAGGGGTGGAAAGGGCTAAAATGAAGCCCCTGGTCATGGATGTGACCTTGGCGGGGGCTAAGTCCAGCGCTAAGCGCTTGGTTGCCAATAAGACCGCCGGGTTTAAGCTTAGGGGCCCGCAGATCAGAATGCAGGGCTCGGTCGGCGGCCCCTAGTCCTCCAAAGGACCTTGGCGGGGGCGACAAAGCCCTGGGGGGCTAAACACTGGTAGCAGACCGACGTAGGAGGAGCAGCACGGCTGGTGAGTGGTGGCCTCCGGGCTGAGCTCGGGTGGCAGAGCTCTTTTCTACAGGCGGCGCCCAAATTTAAAAAAAAACTTTTTTTAAAATTTTAATTTTAATTTTTTTGTAATTTTTGCCTCAGAGATCGTGCCTTGGGTCAGACGCCTTGGGCTAAAATTGTTTGCCTTTTTCAAATTTTGCCTAAATCAATGAAATGAAAGCATGCTTCGGGCTTTGATGCTTGACAATGGCTTAAGTCCATTTGGCTAAAATGCACAAAAATAGGCTACCCCCAGATCTACAAAAATCTGACTTAAAACCCTTGCATAGAAAAAGACACTGTGAGAGAATATCTTCAGATCACGAATAGGTAGCAACAGGTCTGGAGCTCTGATACCATGTAGAAGTTGAAAAACCAACTTCACAGTCCCCAAGAATCACATGCAAGCAATCACCTATCACATGCAACAGATATTTAGAACAAAAATAAGAGATGTTCTGTAAACTCTCAGAGCAAATTTGTGCAAGAAAAAATCAACATAATTGATTATTGAGAATAATTGTTTTACAAATAATACAAAAGCCTTCGAAAAGGCAATGATGCAATAAAACAAGAAAAGACAACCCTAATCTTATCTTGAGCAAAAAGATAGCTCAATAAGATAAGATAAGAATTAAATAATAATTAACCTAGGAAATGAAAATTTCCTAAGTAAACTTATGCTAAAGTGTAATTAAATAATTAATTACACCAACAGTGGCAAGTTGGTGACTGCATTATACTTGGGGTCCATCATGGTGCTTTCATCTTCTTCAAATTGATCAGGTACAGGAAAAAATTCACCCTTGTCACAAAGTACGCGGTCATTCGCATGTAGTGCCTCGCGCGCACCTCCTTATCATCTTTGCAATTTTTCCAAAAATCTTCAACATGATGTAGGTGGGTGTACTCTGGCCCTAGTGGTTTCCTTATGTGCCCATATGGGTCTATTCGTGGGCGAGCAGTGTGAAGGTGAAAATGGTATTCTACTAGCTCCTTCTCAAAATTCCTAGCACACTGAGAGGTTTGCAATTTATACATCCCCTGGCCGAAAGTTAGGGGATAAGGGATCCCCACCAATTTTTTGCTGCTGAGGAGGGTATGTGCATGCTGCTGCTGTTGGGAGAGTTCTAACAATATGATCCGATCATTGCGGTACTGGGGTAGCTTATTCAGCGTCTCTGTGTAACCTTGAGCACAAATGTATGTGAATTTAGGGTACTGAATGAACAAGAAAGCATACTACTTCAAGAATGCCCGAGCACTATGAGAAACTCTCCTTTCAAAATACCCTCCAAATAATCTTATGATGTGACCCACGAAGGTGTCATTCACTCTACAATACTCCCTCTTAAATTTTTTGAACTAGAGCTGGGGGTATCTATCATAAACTTTCAACTTTCACCCAAATTCCTCATCAGGTGCCCTAAATAGTCCGCTGTATTGCCTTCGCTCGGCTAGTGAGTAAACAAGGTAGGATGACATATAAAATTTGGAGGTCTTCTTGATATTCATAAATTTCTCATGGAAACAATCACTTTTTATTCCCCCTAGTAGAATGTGGTCTGCGTGGAATCCTCTTCCTTTTCACGAAGGATCTGCTCTACAAAGTAGACCATCCATTCTTGAAAATATGCAGCAGTGGGAAGGCCCATTATTCCACTCAATAGAGTTACTAAGTCATGATAGTCTTCATAGAAATCACTATGGTAAAGTTCTTGGGGAACTTTCACAACGCTTCCCCTCTTCTCTTTGAGCCAATACTGGTTTATAAGCTTTTTGCACCCAATGGGATCTATGTCCCACATTGCCTTACATTCCTTGATTGTTGGCAGTTCCATCTTCCCAAAGGTAGGGATGTGAAAATTCTTTGTTATTGCCTCTCCCGACATATCAGCCAAAATGTTTCCATCTTTATCAACTATTGTTCAAGTCTTTGGTTGATATGCTTGCTGGAAAGCCATGACCAATTTAGGAGTGACAAAGGATGGAGGAAAGCCTATAGCCTTACCAATTCCGCTACTTCTGATAAGCCTTACATTATTTGTGGTCGGGTTGATCTTGACCCTTTGTTTAAATTCATCAATATCGACGTGCCCGATATTGGTATCAGTAATCTCTTTCCAATCTGTAATGATCTTTGAGTGCAAAGGATCTCCTTGGAATTGATATTTCATTTGGTCTTTGTCCTCTTTCCCATGAGGAACTCTGCCTAATTTCTTCCCTTTGTCTTTCTCTACAACTACCCCTGAGGGTCCTACACCCGATTCCATATATCCTGCAGACGAAGGCGTGATAAGTGCAATTAAGCATAAAGACATCAATGTTAGCCAAAACCCTTGTTAATGAAGTCAGGTTGGATAATACATCACCCATGAAATCAAACATTTGCTTCAAGATGCCATTAGTAGTTTATTGGAGGGAATTTGGTCAACCCCAGCCTAAGGGGCCAGACTTCCCTAGTAGGATTGCTAGTGTGAAGGGCGAGCAAGGAAGGGAAATCCGTGTGGTTTCTCCCAGCTTCAAGTTTGGATGATTTGAAAGATTTGTGTAGAGGAGGGATCAATTTGAGCATGTGGGTCAAGGCTTGTTTCTAGACCAGAGAGGAGGGATCAATTTGAGCATGTGGGTCAAGGCTTGTTTCTAGACCAGAGGTCATTTGAATCATATTTGGAGCACCTGGAGGTGTGAGGTGGGAAATCTGTCTAAGGTTTGTCGTTTGAAACAACTAGGCTGAGAAAAAATTCCAAGGATGAAATTCTAGGGTCTGGGACTCGGAAGTCTAAAAGGCGGTTGACATAACTGCTTAGTCTTTTAAGTGCTTGAGTCTCAAGGGCCGGGATGCTATTGGATGATGGTCATTTGGAACGGTGGATGTTGAACAGAAATTCGGTGGGAGTGACCCGGTGGACCAGACCCGACATTGTGTTTGGCCTTTGGGTTTCCTTCGTTAAGTCTCGAGCGACTGGGGCATCAGGCTCTAAGAGTCAGAAAGTAATCTCTGGAAGGTTGTGAGAGCCAACGATGTTCAGACGGAAGTTCATGGATGAAACTCAGCGTTCCGAGATCTGAAGGGCGTTGGGGATGTTGCACTTTGTTCGTTTAACTTGGTCGGTAAATGGCATGACGGGGCCTGGGGCATGGGCAGACGAGGCGGGTATGCCGCTTGAAGTGGCAAAAACCACACAACATCCTGGGGATGTAATCTCACAAGAGCGAGCTCGGGAGTCCTCAAAGGACGGAAAACAGGGTAGGGAAATCCGAAGTTGTGGGCCTAGGGAGCTATTTCTTTGTTGTTTTGAAGTTGCTTGAGTTTTGAAGTTTTTTGGATGGCGATGGGGAAGCTTGGGTCCGGAGGGTGCAAGCGCTCTATGAGAAGAATGACGCTGAGATGACAAGGTTCCAAATTCAGCTTTAGTACAATTTTGAAGGTTTTCTTGCAATTCGACAACATGGGTTTTTTAGGTGTTCTCTTTATCTACCAGATAGATGCATTTTAACTTGGTTTTACTCATCACTTAAATGTGAAATCACCCAAAAACAATGTGGGAGTGCAGACGGCGAGCACACCTCAAGAACCTGATGATGAAGACCACTAAATCTCTGAAGAGCTGGTCGATGAAGGCAACAAGCGCGGTGGTGGCGAATGGTGAAGGCACTAGATCTCTCTAGCATTTTTGAACTTCCTCTTGGCTAACCTGACATGTGAAAATGATAGGTCAAGCCAGGTTTTTTATACTTCCAATGACATTTAATACACCCCATTAATATGAGTACGATGGATGGCAAGGTAGGTAAGTTCAAACTTTGAGACGATGGCGGTAGGTCCAGAAGCAGGGAGGCGGAAAGCAGAGGTCATTTGGCCATTTGGAATGGAAAAAACCAAAGGGAAACTCGAGAGGCTGGGTTCAGAGGATGCCAAGGATGCTGACAAAGGAAAACTGCCAAAGGAACCCTGTAAAGGCCCAAGACTTAGCAAATTTGGAGGGGATGAAACATGGTCAACTTAACATGAGACTTTGGGGGTACTATGACCACTTAGGACACCAAAATAGGGGCACACAAAATGAGGCAATGATAAAATAACCCGACAAGGCGAATGAAAGAGAGGGTCCCCGTTCTAAACGGGGCATGTGTGTTGAGGGCACAACAATATGATGTGACCACCTTGAAAGGAAATAGAAAAGAGCAATGGAAAGTACTAATAAAGAGAAATTGTTTGAAGGAAAGAGATTACCAAATAAATTGAAGTAGCCAAACCAAGCACCACCAAAGCAAGAGAGACACAAGAATTTGTTAAGGGGAAAAAACAAGGAAAAACCCCAATATTATGAATGGAGGCAAAATTCCTAAAGAATAATACAAAGAGAGAGAGAGACTTCCAGCCTTAGCTTGCTTGCATGAGTCTTGAAGAATGAGAGGAGAGGCACCTCAATAAGTAGAGGTGAGAAGGAGTTAGAATGTAACTCCCAACTCAATGAATGCCACCATTCATCTATGTGTGTGCAAAGTGTCACCTCTTAAGGAGGTGGTTACAAATATTCCTTAATAAAGGAATTAAAAATAAGCCATCCTCACACATGTGTGAGATGACAAAAAGACAAAAGACTTGTAGGGATTCCTTTGGAATATTCCTACAAGTTAATAAATAATTACAATTAAAGAATAACCTTTACCAAGTAAAGATTAATCTTCTAACACACCTTTATGCATGAAAACATGAAATTCCACATGGCCCTTTCAAAGGATTAGAGATCAAATATTCTTGTCAATTTTGATTATATAGATACTTTGCCTGCATCAAGCTATCACCATTTTGAATCGCTTGACATACATTTGCCAATCGGCTTGACATTTACCAAGTAAAGATTAATCTTCTAACACACCTTTATGCATGAAAACATGAAATTCCACATGGCAGACCCTTTCAAAGGATTAGAGACTGTAAATATTCTTGTCGAATTTTGATTATATAGATACTTTGCCTGCATCAGCGCACACCATTTTGAATCTGGCTTGACATACATTCGCCAAATCAGCTTTCCCCCAAAGGCCATGTTATGTTTAGAAATATCATGCAATCCCACTCCACCTTTAGGATTTTCCAATGTCATACTGTCCAAAGATACTATAGGAATTCTTTTTGCATCGTCCATATTCCCCTTCCATTGGAAGCTCCTAATAATTTTCTCTATTTGATCAACTACTAATTTAGGAGCCCTACGAATTGAAATAAAGTAATTAGGAATTGCAACTAATACTATTTTTATGAGCAAGATGCGACCTGAAAAAGACAACCAATGAGATTTCCAAGCAAAAATTCTCTGTTTGATTCTCTCAATGACTTTGGCCCAATATGCTGACTTATTAGCCCCCATAAAAAAAGGAATTCCCAAGTACATACATGGTAAAACTACCTCCTGAAAACCCAATATCTAAATCATCTTCCTTTTGATAGCAGCCTTAGAATTGAAAACATAAATCTTTGACTTATGTACATTTATTTTTTGTCTTGACAACAAAGAATACTTATCCAAAACCCATTTAATTTGCTTAGCTTCATAAATAGTTGCTTTCCCCTGTAATAAGGTATCATCTGCAAATAGGTTATGAGTTATTGACATATCAGTTTGAGGTATGAGAATACCTTGCCACATACCCTGATTGTGTTTCTCCTTTATTTCCATGCTCAAAGCCTTTGCCATGATTATAAATAGAAAAGGGGAAAGAGGATCACCTTTCCTTACACCTTGCGTTTCTCTAAAAAAACCTGAGGGAGAGACATTAATTATGACTAAAAAATGTGCACTTGATAGGTAGGATAATATCCATTTACACCACTTGCTAGAGAATCCAAACTTAGCCAATACTTTCAAAAGGAAACTTCATTCAACCTTGTCATAAGCTTTCATCATATCTAATTTTATAATAAAAGATGACAAATAATTAGTTTTGATAGAATGAAGCACCTTCTGCACCACCAATGCCCCTTCTCTAGTTTCCTACCTAGAAAAAATCTTCCTTGCTCAGGCTAAATGATTTTTGGTATTAGAAGTTGCAATCTCAGATAAATCGCCTTTGTAAAAATTTTGTAAACTGTATTACACAGGGAAATAGGTCTAAAATATGCAAAGGTTTTTGGCTCCTTTATTTTTGGCAAAACAACAATGTTTGTAACATTGAAGTGCTTCAACATCGTGCTAGATCTTCGTGATTCCTCTAGAGCCAAAAGAAAATAAAAACCCAACACATCCCAACATTTTTGGAAAAATAAGGCTATGAAGCCATCTGGCCCTGGAGCCTTATGTAGAGACATTGAAAAAACTACCTTCCTTAGTTTTGATAATGAAAAAGGTTTCATCAGCTCCTCATTATCACTATGAGAGATGATACTTGGTATTGTATGTTAGAAACCAAGATTAGATTTGCAACCGAAAAGAACTTCCACATAAGAGAAAATAAAAAAAAGCAGAGAGGTTGCAAAAGAATGTGCAACATAATATTATTCGAGAATTCAATTAATTACAAGATATGATTTGCTTTATAAAAGCAAACATGCATAAACCTAATCTTATCTTGAGCAGCAAGATAGCTCAATAAGATAAAGATAAGATCCTATAACTTAGGAATTAAATAAAGCCTAAGTAAACTTATGCAAAGTGTAATTAACTATTAATTACACCAACATTGTAGACAACAACTCTTGTTCATCATGACTCCCTTGAATTGAAGTGGACTGTTGTGGAGCAAGGAGATTCATAAAAAATTAACTCCATCCTAAATTTCCTTAGCTTCATGAAGTTGCTTACTTGATATAGCATCATATATTGAAAAATCATTTTTGTAGCTCTTTTTTGCTGAGCGGATGCATGAATTTTTTTTGTGTTCTGATCCCCTTCCTTCAACCATAGCTCTCTTGATTTCTGGTGCCAAAAAACTTCTTCCCTCTTACCCAATTCCTCCCACTTCATTTGCAGATTTTTCTGCTTTTCATAAGGGAATCCATACCGTTTTGAATTATATACTCATGAACATTTGCCAATTGTTTTTCTACCTCTTCTTTTTACACAAAAATATTTTTAAAAGTTTGCACATTCCACTCCTTAATCTTCCCCTTAACATATTGCAATTTTTTAAAAAGTTGAAAATTTTTAGTACCTCTCTGGAATGGTGCACTCACCCACCATTGTCTAAGTAAAGGTAAGAAAAGTGGATGTCCGAATCACATCTTCTCAAATTTGAAGGAAGGCTTATGCTCTGATGTCATGCTTGCACTTGATATAGAAAGTGATATGGCATAGTGATCTGTACTTATGAAAGGAAAAAATTGTGATGACAAATTACATGATGTTAAGGCCCAACTTTGAGAAATTAAAAATCTATCTAAATGCACAACTATCTGCAGAAAACATCTCCTCTGATTTGTCCATGTAAATTTTCGTTTTTCTGGAAAGACATCCCTCAATGCATTGTTTGCAATAAAACTCCTAAAATCCGCCATTGTTCTTGGAGGTGAACAAATTCCCCCATGCTTCTCATTTAGAGATACAATTGCATTGAAGTCTCTTACTACTACCACTTTCTCACTTTCCAGCCCTTGAATCACATTTGTTAGTTTATCCCACAACCTCTTTTTATTCCTGCGTGGCGGTTGGACCGTAAACATTGAAAAGCTTGAACTGAAGATCAAAACATTATACATGAAGAAGCTGCCAATTACAATCCCCATTCAATAAATCCATTGTAACTGATTTCAAATTCCACAATGAGATTAATCCTCCTAAGGCCCCTTGGGCTGAAACAACAAATGCTTTCCATTTACTCCATTTTAGTACTGATGCTTCAAATGTTTCCTTTGACAATTTAATATCTTGTAGCAAAATAATATTAGCCCCACTAGCATCAATCCGACGCTTGATCTGGGCCCTTTTATCAGGGGCATTAATGCCTTGACATTCCATGATACAATATTCATTGCACTCAAGGAGAGCAACATGCTCTCCTCAGTCTCTTGTTAAGTGAAATGCTCCCATCTAGAGTAGCCTGCATCCCTGATTCAATTTCCTCCTTTAGCTTTTTTGCCTTATATTTTTGACCTCTCTTTCCTGGGTTCTTTTTGATTGGTACCTAAGAAATCAGAGTTTGTGCCAAAGATAGCATTTGAGAATAATCAAAGTCACACACCATATCTGCATCTAATTCCATCTTATCTTCCTTATAAGCCTCTTGATGGTATCCTTCCTAAGCAGGAATCATTCTATCCTCTATAACTTCTTCCTCATTAACAATCTCCTTTGTTATCCCATGACCTTCTTCCTCATTGAGAAACTCGTCTGTTATCTCATAAAAAAGATCTAAGCCTATGGAAGTAAGAAGCTTTTGTGCAAGCTCCTCCAACCCTTCAAGACCAATTTGTTGCTTTGATGCCAAAACTTTACCTTCCTGAATCTATGCCATTTTTAAAACTTCACCAGTCTAAATCTTTTGGATAGGAAAAGTTTCTTTTCTTTGAGACAAATCTGCTCCAATATTCTTAAAAGACTTATCTAAAATCATACCTGCTTTCTTATTAGACCAGTTAAGAGAGATTTGAATTGACATCCTATTGAAGATTGTTGATGAATTATCTTATCAAGTTGTGTAAGTGATAAGGATGAGATGGAAGGGCTACAGACCAATTCACCCACATTGCTACCCTTCGCAAATTGCTTAACTGGAGTGACCAGAGCATTAAGGTGTGAAGAAGAATGAACATATTTTATTTGATCCTTGTTCAATCTTACATTTTCCTTTGGTATCACTTGATCTGATTGAATTTGAACCTCCATCCTCTTTGAATTAAAAAAATTATCAATTGGAGCTTCCCCTATCAATTTCTTAGCCAATCCTTCAATATTAGGGCAAGATACTTTTATATGATCCAAAGAATGACATATCGTACATGAATTCTGTAAGGAAAGCTAGATGTAGAAACAACTCTCCTAACATCAAAACCTCAGGGAAGAATGCAAAGATTCAATTAAATTTTACAATTACAGTTCAATTAAGATGCACTTGAAACAGATAACAGAAACAGAGAAATATACACACACATATGAGCACCATATTTACGTGGGAAAACCATTACGGGAGAAAAACCCACCACACCAAGAGAAGTCACTTTGTATTACAGTAACAAATAATTACATACAAAGTTCTGACTTATCTTTCTGATGCCAGATTACAACAGCTTTCACAATGATCAAACTTGTATAGGAGCCTTCAAGTTACAATCTCTATAGAATAGAATTCACTCTGATACAATTCAAACTGTTCATCCAACTGTTGATCAAACCAACCATCCAATGAATGAGAATTTGCAATTGCAAACTATATTCATGTCATTCCTGGTTGTCAAGCTTCCTCTCAGAATTGCCACAACGAACTGTCTCCCAACGGTTCTAATTCAGCTCCTCTGATTGGTCGAATACCAGCCATGTAGATGGTCATCACTCGGTCAAAAGAATTCGAACTTTGTTGGCATCTCGGTGAGACACTAACAGTGTCTCCCTGATGCCACAAAGTCTTCACTATCGATGTCGCTAAGAGTCATTTCCATCGGCAAGAGGTTCCACCGAGCTTACAACTTGTATCGACTTCAGTTTTCCTTTTGGCAAGACTATCGCTCTAGCCAAGACATCCCAACGAGCCTTCTTATGTTACACCGAGTTTAGGAGACTATTGCTAAGACTTCCTTATGTCACTAGGACCTCATACCGACGTTCTCCACATGTATCACTATCGCCAAACAATAGTCGGCAAGACATTCATTATCGCCAGGAGATTACATCGATATCTCTTATGTTACTCCGAAGCCATCCAACAGTCGGCAAGACATACGTCCTTCGCTGAGACTTTACTCCAAGATCCTTATGTTACATCGAGCACCACTAGTCGCCAGGAGTCATACCGAAACCTCTGAGTTACCCCGAAGAAACCAAGTAAATGCTATCGGCGAGACATACAATCTTGATAAGACTTCATACCGAGATAAGCCTTTCGGCCAAGGGTTTCCCCAACACCGCTTATCACCTAGAGTCTTCCCGATATACAATAGAAATGGCCTATCGGTCAGAGATCTCCACATCAACATGACTTCTCATTGAGACACCAAAGGTTATCCCGATGACTCCTGTATAAGCGTTCGACAAGACTCCTGCAAGGTCACAACGACCTATTCTATTCAACAAGATTTAAGCTGCTAGTCAGCCAGACACAAGAGATGTCACACCGACTTGACTCCAATAGAGGTTATAGCCTATGATTATTGAGGCACATATTTCCAACAATCTCCCACTTGACGAAGATCACACAGGCACCTCCAGAGCACAACATAACTACTGAAAATCATGGGCACTAAGGCCCATTGAATTGGCACACCACCTGAACTTGTCTGTGCTCACTGGCTTCGTCAATGCATCTGCAACATTCTCCAGAGTATCAACCTTTTCCAAACTGACCTTTCCATCCTCCACCATATCTCGTACAAAGTGGTATTGTACATCTATATGTTTCGTCCTGGCATGGAAAGTAGGATTCTTTTCCAGACAAATTGCACTTTGACTATCATAGAAAATAGTTATTTGCTCTACATCAAAACCAATGTTAGAACACAAATGTTTCAACCAAACTACTTCTTTACAACCATGTGTAGCTACGATGTATTCAGCCTCCATAGTGGACAAAGCGACTATAGCCTGCCGCTTACTCATCCAGCTCACAACACCACCATTCAACATGAAAATGTATCCACTAGCAGACCTCCTGCTGTCAATGTCCCCTGCCCAATCAAAATCCACATAGCCTCAAATATTAAGATTCCTCTGTGATTCAACTAAGTTCCCATGGTAACACAAAGCAAAATCTGAAGTGCCCTTCAAATATTTGAAAACTCTCTTTACAGCATCCCAATGTGTCCTTCCAGGATTAGCCATAAACTCAAGAACTCCCTAATGCTTGGGAAATGTTCCGGCCTTGTACGCACTATTGCATACATAAGACCCGCCACAACACTAGTATATATAGGTACACTGTCATGTCCTTCCATTCTCAAGAGGAGATTTTGGACAATCTTTCAACAGATAGCTTTGTTCCTCTCCAAGACTGAACAACTAATCGCTGGTAATCATTCATACAAAAATCTCTAGAACAAGCCTTTGATATATTCTAATCGACCGAGCCAAAGTTTTCTACTATTCCTATCCCTCGGCTATCTCCATCCCCAAAATATACCTGTTGCACCAAGATTCTTTCATTTCAAACTTAGCAGATAACCGAGACTTAAGATCGAAATCATTAGCTTACTATTGCCTATGAACAACATATCATCAACATAGAGAAAGTACACAAGCACCTCTATCACTTCGTATTTATAATAGACACAATGATTAGATTTTGATCTCACAAATCCCAAAAGTCAATACAAAAAGTATCAAATTTATGGTACCACATTCTAGGTGACCGCGCGAACTCCATACAAAGACTTTAACCCGGCGTCAATTTCGCCTTTCACGCCCGTTAATATAGATTTTCTTCAAGATCACCATGAAGAAATGTCAGTTTCACATCCATCCGCTTGATCTCTAAATCATATGCCGCTGCAAGTGACAAAAAATCTACTGACGCCGTTTTAGCTACAGGAGAAAATATTTCCCCATAATCACCTCTATCAGAATAACCTTTGCAACCAATTCGCCTTGTACTTTTCTACAATCGCCATCCGCACCTATCTTCTCTTTCTTAAATACCCATTTGCAAAATTAACAACTTTTCGCTTTAGGCAACGACACCAACTCAGTTTCGGCCTTTTTTCTAATAATGCCATTTCTTCATTCATGGCTTCCAACCAAGAGTTTGAACAAAAATTCTAAATGCCTCTTTCACAGTCCTAGGCTCATCAGTGCTAGAAATTAAAGCATAAGCACAAGTAGAATCTAACAAAGAAAACACATACCTATTAGGTTGCTTTCTTTCACTGTTGATCTCATCAATTGCCGAGGGTCGTGAGGTTGTTCTTCTTCTTCCTAACTTCAAAACTACTTCGGCTCTCCTCGCATTTAGGGAAGTTCATTTTGAATTTTCAATTCTCTTTTCCTGGTGTGTAGGAGGAACATGTTTACATCCTTATTATTATTCACTTTGTCTCTGACCGTAGATCCAAGGTAGAAGGTTTTACCAATTTAAAGATTACATCTTTGCTGTATACAAACCTTTCTTTGTATCAGGATTCCAAAACTTGTATCCTTTTATGACAGCCCTATAGCCAATAAAAATACACTTGACAGTGTTCTTCTCCAATTTAGATCTTTTCACATCTGACACATATGCATATTCCACACAACCAAAGACTCAAATATGTCTAAGAGAGGGCTTCTACCATATCAATGCCTGTGGTGTTTTCAACAAGATATACTTGAGAATGATTTATTAAATAACATGCAGATACAACTTCTAACCCATAACTTCCTCCAAGCCAACACTACCAGCATACTGCTCTCCATCACCGCCTTATTGAACCTTTTCTCAAGAACTCCATTCTCACAGGAGTATAAGGTGTGTCTTATGTCTTTAATCCCATATATTTACATCTTTCAAATCTATTAGAAAAATTCACCACCTCATTATCGGGCCTCCTTAATCATTTTTATTTTCCTACCGCTTTTTCAACAAGGTTTTTAAATTCCTTAAACCGAATGAACACTTCTGATTTACTTTTCAAAAAATAAACAAATGTTCTCGAATAATCATCAATAAATGATACATAGTACCTTGACTTAGACAAAGAAGGAACATTCACTAGACCAAATACATTAGAATGAATATAATCTAGAAAACTAGAAGATTTGTGAGGACTGGAATAAAATGAAACACGATGCTGCTTTCCATATATACAGTGTTCACATAATTCAAATTCAAGGTTACAATCTTCAAGCCCCTCAACCAGGTTTTTGTTCTTCAAGGTTTTAAACCTTTTTCACCTATGTGGCCTATCCTATGATGCCAGAGCATAGTCTTCTCTACAAGAAGTTTTACTTCCATAGAGTTTACATAATTAGGGGTATTTTCCTCTTTACCTCCATGAGTAGCTTTCTGTGACTTTATAGAGACATAGTTACATTGAACAGCATGTTCATCCAGCTTGTATAGGGTACCAATTCTAGCACCTCTAGCTGCTACTCATAGAACATCTAGTCATCTTGCAGCCATTTCTAGAGAATGTGACTTGTACTCAATATCATCTCACCATCGACAAAAGAAAATTTTGAGCCAGCCTTGGTATATGCATAACATCCTTGATCCCCTTTACTTTGCCATCAGGGAATTGGATTCTGACTCTTCCGCGGCCAACTATTTCCAAAGTTGAATCACTTGCCAAGTACACCTTTCCACCATCGTATTCTTCATACTTTGTGAACCAGTCTCTATGAGATGTCATGTGGAAAGATGCTCCATAATCAATCAACCATACATCATTTGATGCCTGTGTAGCCAAGGAAACAATGAAGGCATCTGAGTCACCCTGAGAAGAATCATTGTCAGAAGAATACTTCTTCTTCTTCTTCTTCTTCTCCTCTTTATAATCCTTTCGGACATGAATAGGTTGCTCATAGTTCCAACACTTTACCTTGGACTTCTTGCTAGGAGACTTTGATCTCCCCTCTGATTTTGATTTGGACTTCTTGTCCTTCTTCTTTCCTTTCTCTTTTGACCTTCCTCTGACAGCAAGAGCTTCCTTCGCCATCTCAGAATATTTCCTTCTCATTTCTTCTGACAGCAAAGAACCAACAACATCTTCCATCTTGAAACTGGATGTTGTACTCCCAATAGCCATCACTAAATGATCCCATGAGTTTGGCAAAGAACATAATAGAAGCATACAATGATCCTCTTCTTCAATTTTTACACCAACAGATGTTAATTGAGCAATCAACATATTAAATGCGTTCAAATGATCAGCTATAGACCCTCCTTCCTGCATTCTCAAACTATACAACTTCTTCCTCAGGAAAAATTTATTCACCAAGGACTTCCCCTGATAAATAGATGCTAGTCTTTTCCACAAGGAAGATGCAGTCTTCTCCTCATGCACATTCAGAAGAACAGAGTTTTCCAAACAGAGCCTTATCAACCCCTTAGACTTTCTATCTACAAGGTCCCACTCTTCTTGCTTCATGCCTGTAGGTTTAGTTCCAGACACAACAATCCATAGATCACGATCAACTAGAAGATCTTCCATTTTGAGTTTCCACAACTCAGAATTGCTGCCATTGAATTTCTCTATTTCAATCTTTCTAGAATTGCTAGTTATCTCAATCTGTAATTAGAATTAACCAACTCTACAAGACTCCCACTGAACATAATTGACACAAAAAACCCAACATACCCACAAGGATAACACAACTGGCCAGGCTCTGATACCACTTGTAAGGAAAGCTAGATGCAGAAACAACTCTCCTAACATCAAAACCTTAGGGAAGAATGTAGAGATTCAATTAAATTTCACAATTACAGTTCAATTAAAATACACTTGAAACATATAACAGAAACAGAGAAATATACACACACATATGAACAACAGATTTACGTGGGAAAACCCTTACAGGAGAAAAACCCACCACACCAAGAGAAGTCACTTTGTATTACAGTAACAAATAATTACATACAAAGTTCTGACTTATCTTTTTGATGCCAGATTACAACTTTCACAATGATCAAACTTATACAGGAACCTTCAAGTTACAATCTCTACATAATAGAATTCACTCTGATACAATTTGAACTGTTCATCCAACTGTTGATCGAACCAACCATCCAATGAACGAGCATCTGCAACTGCAAACTATATTCATGTCATTCCTGGCTGTCGAGCTTCCTCTCAGAATTGCCACAACCAAATTTCTCCCAACGGTTCTAATTCGGCTCCTCTGATTGGTCGAATACTAGCCACGTAGATGGTCATCACTCGGTCAAAAGAATTCAAACTTTGTTGGCATCTCGGTGAGACACTAACAGTGTCTCCTCGATGCTACAAAATCTTCACTATCGATGTCACTAAGAGTCGTTTCCATTGACAAGAGGTTCCGCCGAGCTTACAACTTGTATCGACTTTAGTTTTCCTTTCAGCAAGACTATCGCTCTTGCCTAGACATCCCAATGAGCCTTCTTGTGTTACACCGAGTTTAGGAGACTATCGCTAAGACTTCCTTATGTCGCCAGGACCTCATACCGATGTTCTCCACATGTATCGCTATCGCCAAACAATAGTCGACAAGACATTCATTATTGCTAGGAGATTACATCGATATCTCTTATGTTACTCCGAAGCCATCCAACAGTCGGCAAGACATACGTCCTTCGCTGAGACTTTACTTCAAGATCCTTATGTTACATCGAGCACCACTAGTCGCCAGGAGTCATACTGAAACCTCCGAGTTACCCTGAAGACACCAAGTAAATGCTATCGGTGAGACATATAATCTCGATAAGACTTCATACCAAGATAGACCTTTCGGCCAAGGGTTTCCCCAACATCACTTATCGCCCAGAGTCTTCCCGATATATGATAGAAATGGCCTATTGGCCGAAGATCTCCACATCGATAGGACTTCTCACCGAGACACCAAAGGTTATCCCGATGACTCCTATATAAGCGTTCGACAAGACTCCTGCAAGGTCATAGCGACCTGTTCTGTTTAACAAGATTCAAGCTGCTAGTCGGCCAGACACAAGAGATGTCACACCAACTTGACTCCAATAGAGGTTACAACCTGTGATGATTGGGGCATATATTTCCAACAAATTCTATTGATTTTCTATTGCAATTTCCCGAATCCATGTACCAAATTTGGAATTTATATGAACTTGATTAGGAAAGGGCTTTGAAGAATCTAATAACATGCAAACCTTAATAGGTAAATCAGGGTTTTCATAAAATTTCTTATCATGCTTGAGGAAGATTCCTATATGATTTTCCATGATATCTATCAAATTTAATTCTCTATATTCCAAAGGCAAAGATTGTAACTGAACCTAGGCTAGAACAAACTTAGACATGAATTGATTCAATTTAAAATTTGGAATCCAGGGGTTCATGCATAAACCATATCCATCATATATCCATGATTTAACTCTACAAATAGCATCTCTATGATCTTTTCTATGAAAAAGCACAACAAAAATGCCCTCTTTGCGATCCAAATAGAACACCCTTAAAACCCCTTCCCATTCCTCAAAAAGCAAATATTTTAATAAATCAATATCTAGAACAAGATGCCAAAACTTACAAATTAGGGCTCGATGATGAAGATCTTGAACTTGATTTTGCAATAGATCCTCTGAGAAAGTGATAGAAACTACATTTTTTTCTTTCACTTGACTTTGATCTATGAGGATTTGTTGCTCCATCGTCTTACAAGTAGATTCATCCTTTCATTTCCATTGCAAAACTGAATTTTTTTTTTCTTTCGCCTTCTTCTTCTTTTTCTTTTTAGGCTTTGTTTTTTCCTTAATCAGATGCAAGTCACTTATTTATCCTTCCTTAGCCTCATGTTTTTCCGACCTTTGAGTTTTTTGAAAAGACTTCTGAACATTGTCATTCGATTTTTGCTGAGACATCGACCCTTGCCAAACACCATTCTCCATTTCTTTGCTTGACACAGACCTATGGTGATTATCATTCAACCCATTTTGCTTGTTCTCTTTACTACTTGAAATGAGGGGAATGCCTTGTTGATCTTTAGAGTTGCATGATCGAGAATCATTTTGCTGCCCCCTGCCATTCGATTCATGTATTAGAGAACCATTACCTTTTGCTTTCTTAGTAGATCTAAGATCTACCTCTATGTCTCGATAAAAATGATTAAGGAACCCCATATTTTCTTCAAATTCCTTCTCTAAAAATCCCTATTCTCCCTATTTGAAATTCTATCATCTTCGTAGATGTCTAGAATTGGTTGTTTATCTTTATTCAAAACTTATGAGTGGGAAATGGCACCTAGTTTGGCCTTGAGAATCTATGCCCTGTTGCATTTGATCTTCTTGCATGTTGCCCTCGTGGATCACCAATGGGACCCCGATGTCGGAGAACCTATTTATTGTAGGTAGCCCTACCACGAGGATCAAGATTCTTGTCTTTTTCTGCAAAATAGCTGTTAGGTTGCCATTGCCACCCAGTCATGGTGAAAATCTTTTTTGATTTTTTTTTTCATAAGTTTTAATAACTTTTTTTATTTATAGTTAATTTTTTTTTTAAAATTTCAATCACATTATTTTTTTATATAAAAATGAAATTATAAATTCTTAAACATATATTGGTGATGTAACACCTCTCTAAACCCAGGTTGGTAAGATAACATTTTGATTTTGATTTGATATTATAAATGTTAAATGTTATTATAATGAAGTTAGATATTGTTGATTAAGTGAAAGGTTATCATGATTAGCTATGATGATGTAATTAATTGATATATATGGTAGTTAACTATAGTCAGGATGTAGTATGTGCTTCAACTATGTATATATGTATATGCGATGTGTATGTTACAGGTACTAGGTATTGACTCCACCTGGCTTCACAGGTCTGAGCGTACCTTCCCTGATGGTGGTTAACAAGAGATAACACATTGGCCAACCCTTGACCTAAACCCTTATCGTCGTACCCAGTTGGGTATGATCTGTCTTTAATTAATTAGTGCAAACCTCAGATACCATGATTGGTCATGTTCTGGAAAACCTTAATCCCCTATGTGGTCGGTCTGTGAAGAGTGTCTGAGATTTTGAGTTAAATTGCATTTTTCCATAAATTTTAATTTAGGAAATGCATTTTATGATTAAATGACATTTTTCCATAAATTTTAATTTATGAAATGCATTTTATGATTAAATGGGAAAATTTAATATTTAAAAGGGATAATTGGGCCAATGTGTGTTCTGTTTGACTGTAATTGCTGATTTGTGTGATTAAATTCATTTAGGAAATTATAAGCATTATTTAATTATTTAATTTTAAGTTGTACTTATAAAAAACTAAATTGTGATTTTATGTTGAATGCTAATTTATGCTATAAATTGATTGTGTAAATTATAAATTGGGAAAAGGAAATGAAATAAATTAGTAAATATATATATTTTTTTAATTTGGTCTTTCAAAAAAGTGAAATGGAAAAAGGAGTATAAAAAAAAAAGGGAATTCATTTTTGGCTGTAGCATATTTTTGGAGAGAAATGTGAGAGAAAAACCCTTTTTTTTCGCTGAAAATTTGATTTGTTGATTGTGAGAGCAATTGGGCATGAAATTTTATGGGATCAATTGCATTTGGATAGGAATGGGGAAAAGAAATGATGGCTGCAATTTCGTGTGCTTCCGTGATGTGTATGCAAACTTCTTTTCACATAATTTTTTTGCTTGAGAATTGAGGTATTTTATCATTTCTTCCTATTTACATGATTTTAAAGAGTTTAAATGATTCTAAATGCATTGGTCGTATGTTAGAATCATTATGTGAATTTTATTTGGATCAAATTGATAGAGAATAATTGATTTTGTGAAAATTTTGAGAATTTTTCTAAATATGGGGTTATCATGCCAAATTTTTAATTGGAGGCACAAATTGTTGTTTCTATGTTAAAAGAATGTTGTTGGGCACATTTAAATCAAAAGGGTATCCTTACATTTTTTATTTTTTAAATTTTTTAAATTTCAAATTTTTTTTAAGCTCCATCAAT
>VDFB02116833.1:87991-120699 GCA_007258455.2 Sequoia sempervirens | reverse complement strand
CCACTTTTGGAGAAATTAGAGCAAGATGCAAGAAAGATTGGTGGTCATGATGATAGAGATATTCCCAATGAGTCCATACCCGATCATGTTGATTTGGTAAAGAGGGATTCTCTTCATGTTGCTGCCCCAACTTCTCAAGAAGTTCTACATGAAGAAATCAGTGTAATACTTCCTCATGGTGAAGATAATGACGGTGAAGTATTCAAAACAACAAGCAATGAAGATTTCTCATTCCATTATGAAGGTGACACTGGGTTTGAGCAGCAAACTGAGCCATTGGAGAGAAATGTTTTTGATGATATCAGCTTAAGGGATTTGGGACTTGACTTATTCAAAGAGTCATCACTACAAAGGGAGCATGATAAGTTTTTCCCAGTTGATCATCCTAATCAACCCACTAGCATTTGGGATCCGGGTGTGTTGGCACCAAGGTATGAAAGAGAACCCTTGTGGGATGAATTTCCCTTTGATCCTGATGAAGAACAAAAATCAGATTGCATTGCAAACTATGAGGTAGCCATTGAAAAGGAAGTTGTCTTTGAAGAAGAAGAGTGTTCAATGAAGCTCCATAATGAACACTTTGAAGTGGTTGCAGCCACTAAAGAAGAAAATGTTTCTACGGAAGCTTTCCGAACAGCGGATGATTATGACCCATTGAGCAAGTTGGATGTTGCTATAATGTTTGATCAAGGAGACAATAATGAAGAAGAAGAGCTAGAAGACCTTATGGCTCTTGAAGATGGAAAGTTTGAAGGTGTTACTAAACAAAAATCTGATTTTTCAATGCGTGAAGCTGATTGCAAGCAATGGATTGAAGAATTCGTGGAGTATGATGCTCTTTATGACAATGAGCATTCTCAACAAGTTGGTGGTGAAAGACAAGAATGTTGGAGTAGCTTTGAGGGCAGCAAAGGCGTGAAACGAAGTTCTGATTTTCAGTTGCAGCCTATCAACAGTTTACCGTCTTTGCATACTCTTGGAAGGGAAGATCAAGTCAGAGAGACCCTTGAAGAGGAAGTGCAAGTTCTATCCCAATTTGATCGCACTCGCAGTTTGATTGAAGAGCTCTACTGGAAGGCTCAACTGGAAGAGAGACTAGGAGGAGTAAAAGATGAAGTTGCTCTTCCCAATTTGCAACTTATCAGAGATTCTTTGGAGACCTTGAAGTCTGAGTACATGCACTTGATTGAAGACCGAGATTGTGCCATTGAAGTTGCAAAGAAGAACATTTGTGCTTTTCAAGAAAAAGAGAGTATGGTTGATGAGCTCACTTTGGAGCTCGAATCAACAAGAGACATGTTGAAAGAAACTCAGCTGGCTCTAACGGAGGTTGAAGACCAGTTTGCTGACTTCAAACTTTTCAAGGAGCAAGAGGGTGCACAAAAAGCTGAAGAAATCAAGCAAGTGATTGGAGAGCTTGATTGTCTTCAAGAGGAGTTTGATCTTGAAAGCATCTCAAGAAAATCAGAAGTTGTATGTGTTGGTTTGGAGCAGCAAGATGAAGGGAATAACTTTTGAGTTTTTGACAATCCTCTCTTTGAAGGTGGTGATGAAGGAGATTATGGCAATCCTCTCTATGTGATGGAAGATGAAACAGAGAATGAGACTGAGTATGGTTTCCAGTGCTTGGATGCTTTGATCTCACTCCATGTGGATGTGCCACATTTGCTGATTAGTAATGAATGCATAAGTGGGTTTGAGGATGAAGTTTCTACATGGGAGGTGACGAAGAAAGGTAATTTCAACATCTATGACATCAAGGTGTTGATGAGACAAGTTTTGGTAGTTGTTGGTAACTTCATTACAGCAGCAACGAGTGAAGATTTCAGACCTACTACTCAAGAGGAATGGGAAAAAGGTGAACTAGATTTTGGTGGTTGCACTCTTGACAATCCATCCCTTGGGTGGAATGATGTTTGGAATCATATTGATCAATTTTGGGAGCTGAATTTGAAGCCACTCTATGTTTCATACTCCCTTAATGTGGAAGCTTTCATGGTTAAGCTTAAGGATTTACTAGATGGGGCATCAATTTCGTGAGAAGGCACTTGGTTCTCACTAGCATTTGGGAATGTGTAGAGATTTCTTTTCAGTGTGTTGAAAATCACATTCAGTTGGGTATCCATGCTTGGGATTCTCAACTTGAGTTGTTAGAGTTTATTACTTATGGAAAATACTTTTGGAGGGATAAGGATCAAATTTCCAAATTTGTTGATGTTGTTCCCTTCTTTTCCAGCTACTTGATGGTTCCGTTCGTTCATCAACAAATGGATTGGAGAGAAATTTTGAATATGGGTTGGAGAGATCAACGATCAGTAGTTCTTGGAAGTGACTTTCAGCTCAGACAAGGGCAGATTTTGAGACACGAGCTTGGTGGTTGGAGGCAGACCAACCACCTTACTTATGGAGTTACTTTCATTCAGGAGAGTTGGTTCCTCACTCCTTATCAAAGAAGTGGTAGTTTTCTGATGGAGATGGCTTTAGCGTGTTTTTTAGCCACTTTGGAGGTTTGTGATGCAAACTCTGATGGTTTATTTTTATTATTGGTTCATGACAGCGAGCTACCCCATGCTTTGATTCTACATTTTGAGACTCTTGGGGTTGGAATTGTGAAAAACTTCTTCAAACATCATAGTTGTGCCATGATAATTCAGTTGAGGCATAGGGAATTCATGTGGAGTCATGAGTTTGAATTTGTTGAGCCCTTGCAAAGGATTGCCTTCCTCTTTGCAAGCAAATTTGAAGATGTCACATTTGTAGTCATGGTTATGTTTGTTACCATGTGGAGGTATGCTGAAGAGTTCGATTTTGAGTTGAGTAGGCTATCTTTCTTTTTGCCTAGGATTGTGATAGACATTGGTATGGTTGATATTTTTGACTCAGAGCATTTTGGACATGAGACATTGCATGAAATTGATCTCAGTCCTTTAAGATTTCTTAGTTTGAGTATCATGGACGGTAACATTTTGGAGTTACAAGGGAGGTTGGTGCAGCATTGGCGAGATGTCTTCACTAATGAGATCAGAGTGGTGCAGCATTGGCATGGTGGGTTTTCCCTGAGACAGACTTGGGACCCTGGAATCTTACTTGTTGGGGTATTGATCGGTTCTATATTCTATGGAGTTGTGGTGGCATTGCTTGAGGACAAGCAATTTTGGGAAGGGCGGACTGTAATGTCCCCATTTTTAGCACTACACCTTTCAGTGATTGATGGGCTATCCCCGGTGAGCTGTCGGCTAGCAGAAGCTCGAATCAGGGTTTCCAAACTTCTTAGAGGATGTTTTCGTCTTTTTGCTAAGTCTGCATTTGGAATTGTTGATTTTGGATTGTAGATTCTTTCTGGGTTTTCAGAGAGCTTCGCGTTGGTGGTTTCAGTTCAGCGTTCTGAGCAATTACATGGATTTACTATTTTTAGTAAATTCTATTTTTAGCAATTGACTTGTTGACTCCTAATCAGTAGGCTTGACTATGGCAGTCTGTTCAGACGGTATGGTTGAATTTGGCTTCTGATGCATTTCCATGGTGATATAAAATATTTTATATTATAATGTTATAATTTAACATTATAATTCCTTGTTCTAGCATCATGAATTAATATTGTCTTTAAAAGGGGGACATTGAAGGGTATTTTCACATGGAGGAAATATTTTAATATTTCTAAAGGCCAAATTTTAGCTAGAGGATTTGGACGCCAACTTTGATGGAGATATTATTTTATTAAAAGATTTATTTTTGCTCTTAAAAAGGGACGCCACTCTTGGAGGGAAAATGAAGTCAAATTCAAATTGGAAAAAGGGCGCACTTTCTAGAAGCATCTAGAGATTCTCTACTAAGTCTATAAAAGAAGGCCTTCTCTCTTCATTTTATCATCTTATGACTTGAGTAATGTTATGCTGCCGAAATGGTATTGGGATTGCTTCGAAGAATGAATGCCTCCTAGCCTTGGCTCGACTTCTTGCTTGAAAGATAGCAACTAGTGGAGAGTTAGTTTGTAGTTGAGTGGATTTTGTAGTGAGATTTTTGCATTGTAGTAGTTATTTTGCATTTGTAGTTCAATTTCTAGCATGTTAATGAAGTTCTGGAGTTGCTGATTTAGTATAGCTGCATGTTGTATTTGCTCATAAGTCAAAAAATAAAAATATATTCGTTCTGGGTATTGGCTAGAACCATTTCTATGCCCTAGGCGCCCATTTGTGCAAATTTTGGTGATTTATAATGAAGAATCTGATTTTATCTTGTTGGTAGAACATTTCTAGAGGCTGTACCATTCTGTTCCGCCTGGCAAGTGTTTAAAAAAAAAAAATACTTCAATTTGTCAGCTGTTTCTTTGTCTAGTCTTCATTGTCATCATCCTAGCATTCGTTTGCATCAAGTCTCATGTCATTCTGACAAGTATTGAGTGAGTTGTGAGCATTTTGGTGGATTTTAAGGTTGCTGGTTTTGCATTTAAAAGTGCAGATCTGATTTGATCAGAATCTTAAAGCTGGTTTTTGAGAGAAGAAATCAGTTTGGTATTTCCATTAAGTAAGGAGAATTCTATATCTAAATGCTCGTTGAATTGTTCTAACACTATGCTCTTGGCAGGCGAATTCTCTATCATATTGTAAGCTGACAGTAGTACTGGCAGCAGTTCTTAATCTTGCTTAATTATCTGATTTGTAATGCTCATCTTTACATTCAGTAATTGCCTTGTAATATCTTACATCTCCGCCCTATGGTAGCTCCTTTCACATTCCGGGTTAGAAAGCACATTCTGGGTGTCAAGTTACTTTCAGCATTCTATCTTATTTCTATTCAAGCATTGTAATTTCTATTATCTCCGGCATATGGTCGCCTCATTTCCATATTGGATTGAGTAGCACATACTTGGTGTCGAGTGTGCTTTCAGTACATTACATTGTAGGGATCCTCTGACCACATGCTCGTCGTTCGCCGGCGCATTCTTGGTTAGAGTTCTTGCATAAGCATTCTGTTTAAGATGCTTTGAGCAATGCTCACACCTTGCCCATATCGGGATCCTGGTGTACAGTTTGGTTAGAGTTGCTTCAGCATCATTTTGGTTTAGCTGCTAACCTTAACAGGTGCATTGATTTGTAACTTGCAATTTGAAAAGGTTGAAAATTTTTGGCTCGGAATATTTTAGTGGTATCAGAGCCAAGATCCTACCATCCTGTGCCCAACAAGGTTTAGTGATAGTCGAATGACAGAGAATTCAGTTTCTACTTCAGAGATCATAACGAAGTTCAGTTTAGTTTAGAAGTGGCAGTTAAACATGGCTAAGAAGGAAGAGATAAAGTTGGAACAAACACTTTTTACGGCTGGAAATAGACTTGACAAAGAATTTCAGTCAAGGGAAGATGAAGAGAATAATCTTCAAATATTGGAACAATGTTTGAGACAGGTGAAGCAATCACCTTCTTATTTGATGCAGTTGGCAATGTCACCTACAGTAACCTTTTTAAAACAGCCCTATTGGTTGGGACATCTAGATGAAGAAACCAAGCTGTTGATTTCTTCTTGCTTCATGGAGATGATGAGAATTATGGCTCCCCTAACACCCTATGATGATGAAACCATGAAAATCATTATGAATATGATTGTGGAGAGTTTTCAAGACCTAGATGAAACGGGAAATAAATTGTTTCCAAGAAAATCTGCTATATTGAAGACATTTTCAGAAATTAGAGTTTTCCACCTTTTGATAGATTTAGAGATGGAAGTTCAAATCTATCATTTGTTTAATTATCTCTTCTCTTCAACTTGGAGTGAGCAAGAAGAGGATGTTATTGCAGCTGTGAAGAATATTCTTGTTCTCACCATTAATGAGGTTGATGAAATTCCGCCTAGTGTCCAATCCTTCCTCTTGGACGCATATGAACATGAAGAAGAGGATTCTCCTATTGTTGCTATGTTGATTGAGGAATTGTTCAATGATTGTGAGGAGAAACTGAAGCCACTTTTGGAGAAATTAGAGCAAGATGCAGGAAAGATTGGTGGTCATGATGATAGAGATATTCCCAATGAGTCCATACCCGATCATGTTGACGATTTGGTAAAGAGGGATTCTCTTCATGTTGCTGCCCCAACTTCTCAAGAAGTTCTACATGAAGAAATCAACGTAATACTTCCTCATGGTGGAGATAATGATGGTGAAGTATTCAAAACAACAAGCAATGAAGATTTCTCATTCCATTATGAAGGTGACACTGGGTTTGAGTAGCAAACAGAGCCATTGGAGAGAAATGTTTTTGATGATATCAGCTTAAGTGATTTCCAACTTGACTTATTCAAAGAGTCATCACTACAAAGGGAGCATGATAAGTTTTTCCCAGTTGATCATTCTAATCAACCCACTAGCATTTGGGATCCGGGTGTGTTGGCACCAAGGTATGAAAGAGAACCCTTGTGGGATGAATTTCCCTTTGATCCTGATGAAGAACAAAAATCAGATTGCACTGCAAACTATGAGGTAGCCATTGAAAAAGAAGTTGTCTTTGAAGAAGAAGTGTGTTCAATGAAGCTCCATAATGAACACTTTGAAGTGGTTGCAGCCACTAAAGAAGAAAATGTTTCTACGGAAGCTTTCCGAACAGCGGATGATTATGCCCATTGAGCAAGTTGGATGTTGTTATAATGTTTGATCAAGGAGATAGTAATGAAGAAGAAGAGCTAGAAGACCTTATGGCTCTTGAAGATGGAAAGTTTGAAGTTGTTACTAAACACAAATCTGATTTTTCAATGCTTGAAACTGATTGCAAGCAATGGATTGAAGAATTTGTGGAGTATGATGCTTTGTATGACAATGAGCATTCTCAACATGTTGGTGGTGAAAGACAAGAATGTTGGAGTAGTTTTGAGGGCAGCAAAGGCGTGAAACTAAGTTCTGATTTTCAGTTGCAGCCTATCAACAGTTTACCATCTTTGCATACTCTTGGAAGGGAAGATCAAGTCAGAGAGACCCTTGAAGAGGAAGTGCAAGTTCTATCCCAATTTGATCGCACTCGCAGTTTGATTGAAGAGCTCTACTGGAAGGCTCAGCTGGAAGAGAGACTAAGAGGAGTAAAAGATAAAGTTGCTCTTCCCAATTTGCAACTTATCAGAGATTCTTCGGAGACCTTGAAGTCCGAGTACATGCACTTGATTGGAGACCGAGATTGTGCCATTGAAGCTGCAAAGAAGAACATTTGTGCTTTTCAAGAAAAAGAGAGTATGGTTGATGAGCTCACTTTGGAGCTCGAATCAACAAGAGACATGTTGAAAGAAACTCAGCTGGCTCTAACGGAGGTTGAAGACCAGTTTGCTAACTTCAAACTTTTCAAGGAGCAAGAGGGTGCACAAAAAGCTGAAGAAATCAAGCAAGTGATTGGAGAGCTTGATTGTCTTCAAGAGGAGTTTGATCTTGAAAGCATCTCAAGAAAATCAGAAGTTGTATGTGTTGGTTTGGAGCAGCAAGATGAAGGGAATAACTTTCGAGTTTTTGACAATCCTCTCTTTGAAGGTGGTGATGAAGGAGATTATGGCAATCCTCTCTATGTGATGGAAGATGAAACAGAGAATGAGACTGAGTATGGTTTCCAGTGCTTGGATGCTTTGATCTCACTCCATGTGGATGTGCCACGTTTGCTGATTAGTAATGAATGCATAAGTGGGTTTGAGGATGAAGGTTCTACATGGGAGGTGACGGAGCAAGGTAATTTCAACATCTATGACATCAAGGTGTTGATGAGACAAGTCTTGGTAGCTGTTGGTAACTTCATTACAGCAGCAACGAGTGAAGATTTCAGACCTACTACTCAGGAGGAATGGGAAAAAGGTGAACTAGACTTTGGTGGTTGCACTCTTGACAATCCATCCCTTGGGTGGAATGATGTTTGGAATCATATTGATCAGTTTTGGGAGCTGAATTTGAAGCCACTCTATGTTTCATACTCCCTTAATGTGGAAGCTTTCATGGTTAAGCTTCAAGGATTTACTAGATGGGGCATCAGTTTCGTGAGAAGGCACGTGGTTCTTACTAGCACTTGGGAATGTGTAGAGATTTCTTTTCAGTGTGTTGAAAATCACTTTCAGTTGGGTATCCATGCTTGGGATTCTCAACTTGGGTTGTTAGAGTTTATTACTTATGGAAAAGACTTTTGGAGGGATAAGGATGAAATTTCCAGATTTGTTGATGTTGTTCCCTTCTTTTCCAGCTACTTGATGGTTCCGTTTGTCCATCAACAAATGGATTGGAGAGAAATTTTGAATATGGGTTGGAGAGATCAACGATCGGTAGTTCTTGGAAGTGACTTTCAGCTCAGACAAGGGCAGATTTTGAGACACGAGCTTGGTGGTTGGAGGCAGACCAACCACCTTACTTATGGAGTTACTTTCATTCAGGAGAGTTGGTTCCTCACTCCTTATCAAAGAAGTGGTAGTTTTCTGATGGAGATGGCTTTAGCGTGTTTTTCAGCCACTTTGGAGGTTTGTGATGCAAACTCTGATGGTTTATTTTCATTATTGGTTCATGACAGCGAGCTACCCCATGCTTTGATTCTACATTTTGAGACTCTTGGGGTTGGAATTGTGAAAAACTTCTTCAAACTTCATAGTTGTGCCATGATAATTCAGTTGAGGCATAGGGAATTCATGTGGAGTCATGAGTTTGAATTTGTTGAGCCCTTGCAAAGGATTGCCTTCCTCTTTGCAAGCAAATTTGAAGATGTCACATTTGTAGTCATGGTTATGTTTGTTACCATGTGGAGGTATGCTGAAGAGTTCGATTTTGAGTTGAGTAGGCTATCTTTCTTTTTTCCTAGGATTGTGATAGACATTGGTATGGTTGATATTTTTGACTCAGAGCATTTTGGACATGAGACATTACATGAAATTGATCTCAGTCCTTTAAGATTTCTTAGTTTGAGTATCATGGATGGTAACATTTTGGAGTTACAAGGGAGGTTGGTGCAGCATTGGCGAGATGTCTTCACTAATGAGATCAGAGTGGTGCAGCATTGGCATGGTGGGTTTTCCCTGAGACAGACTTGGGACCCTGGAATCTTACTTGTTGGGGTATTGATCGGTTCTATATTCTATGGAGTTGTGGTGACATTGCTTGAGGACAAGCAATTTTGGGAAGGGCGGACTGTAATGTCCCCATTTTTAGCACTACACCTTTCAGTGATTGATGGGCTATCCCCGGCGAGCTGTCGGCTAGCAGAAGCTCGAATCAGGGTTTCCAAACTTCTTAGAGGATGTTTTCGTCTTTTTGCTAAGTCTGCATTTGGAATTGTTGATTTTGGATTGTAGATTCTTTCTGGGTTTTCAAAGAGCTTCGTGTTGGTGGTTTCTGTTCAGCGTTCTGAGCAATTACATGGATTTACTATTTTTAGTAAATTCTATTTTTAGCAGTTGACTTGTTGACTCCTAATCAGTAGGCTTGACTATGGCAGTCTGTTCAGACGGTATGGTTGAATTTGGCTTCTGATGCATTTCCATGGTGATATAAAATATTTTATATTATAATGTTATAATTTAACATTATAATTCCTTGTTCTAGCATCATGAATTAATATTGTCTTTAAAAGGGGGACATTGAAGGGTATTTTCACATGGAGGAAATATTTTAATATTTCTAAAGGCCAAATTTTAGCTAGAGGATTTGGACGCCAACTTTGATGGAGATATTATTTTATTAAAAGATTTATTTTTGCTCTTAAAAAGGGACGCCACTCTTGGAGGGAAAATGAAGTCAAATTCAAATTGGAAAAAGGGCGCACTTTCTAGAAGCATCTAGAGATTCTCTACTAAGTCTATAAAAGGCCTTCTCTCTTCATTTTATCATCTTATGACTTGAGTAATGTTATGCTGCCGAAATGGTATTGGGATTGCTTCGAGGAATGAATGTCTCCTAGCCCTGGCTCGACTTCTTGCTTGAAAGATAGCAACTAGTGGAAAGTTAGTTTGTAGTTGAGAGGATTTTGTAGTGAGATTTTTGCATTGTAGTAGTTATTTTGCATTTGTAGTTCAATTTCTAGCATGTTAATGAAGTTCTGGATTTGCTGATTTAGTATAGCTGCATGTTGTATTTGCTCATAAGTCAAAAAATAAAAATATATTCGTTCTGGGTATTGGCTAGAACCATTGCTATGCCCTAGGTGCCCATTTGTGCAAATTTTGGTGATTTATAATGAAGAATCTGATTTTATCTTGTTGGTAGAACATTTCTAGAGGCTGTACCATTCTGTTCCGCATGGCAAGTGTTTAGAAAAAAAAATACTTCAATTTGTCAGCTATTTCTTTGTCTAGTCTTCATTGTCATGATCTTAGCATTCGTTTGCATCAAGTCTCATGTCATTCTGACAATTATTGAGTGAGTTATGAGCATTTTAGTGGATTTTAGGGTTGTTGGTTTTGCATTTAAAAGTGCAGATCCGATTTGATCAGAATCTTAAATCTGGTTTTTAAGAGAAGAAATCAGTTTGGTATTTCCATTAAGCAAGGAGAATTCTATATCTAAATGCTCGTTGAATTGTTATAACTCTATGCTCTTGGTAGGCGAATTCTCTATCATATTGTAAGCTGACAGTAGTACTGGCAGCAGTTCTTAATCTTGCTTAATTATCTTATTTGTAATGCTCATCTTTACATTCAGTAATTGCCTTGTAATATCTTACATCTCCGCCCTATGGTAGCTCCTTTCCCATTCCAGGTTAGAAAGCACATTCTGGGTGTCGAGTTACTTTCAGCATTCTATTTTATTTCTATTCAAGCATTGTAATTTCTGTTATCTCCGCCATATGGTCGCTTCATTTCCATATTGGATTGAGTAGCACATACTTGGTGTCAAGCACAACACATACTTGGTGTCAAGTGTGCTTTCAGTACATTAGATTGTAGGGATCCTCTGACCACATGCTCGTCGTTCGCCGGCGCATTCTTGGTTAGAGTTCTTGCATAAGCATTCTGTTTAAGATCCTCTGACCAATGCTCACACCTTGCCCATATCGGGATCCTGGTGTACATTCTGGTTAGAGTTGCTTCAGCATCGTTTTGGTTTAGCTGCTAACCTTAACGGGTGCATTGATTTGTAACTTGCAATTTGAAAAGGTTGAAAAAAATTGGCTCGGAATATTTCAAAGTTGTACATGTTCCATTCTTACCAACTACACTGTTTCATACTTAAGTAAATGCCAGTGACAACTATCAGCAACTTGAGACACAGTAACTGTGCAATAACAACAGCCATCAGCCAAAGCTTAAATAATGGAAGTCAATGGTGCTGGCCATGGACAAAAATTCTATAACTGTTAAAACTGGTCAGAAAGGGTCCCATTTAAAGCTCAACATCATCAAAGCACCAGTTAGAACTGCATATGACAGTAGAAAATGATTAATAAACTACAGTATTAGTAAGGATCTCTATGCTGATCCCACTTTCAAGCTAGCCTTGTTCATCAACTTTTTTAAATAAAAAATCTATTTTGTTTATAAGGTCTCATTCAGAAGCATTAGATAATTGTATTGCAGGAATTCTGAGTTGGAAAGAGGTGATATACTGGAATTGTTATTTCTTTTAACATCATAAACATAAACTCACCGAATAAAGAACGTGGGTGACAGGCTTGCTTATTTGAAGTTTTAGTTCTCTGAAACTTTTATTGTTCATTTGTCATCTTTCTAGGCTTTTTTGAGCGCTTTCTTAGTTTTGAGATGTGAAAGAATTGAATGTTGCTTGACTCTGAGATGTGAAAGAATTTTATATTTTAAACAATGTTAATAATTTGTTTGCAGAATATTTTAATTATGACTGCAAAAAGTGTTTATTGTGTTTAGTGAATTCTGTGTTTTCCATACAGCAGAGAAAACTCAAAGCGAACAATAAAATAAATAAATATAAAAAAATAAATAAATTCAATCAATCAAATAAAATAGATCAGCATGTTGTTTCCTCGTCCATGCCTCAATTTACCTGTGGGAACGCTTTTTCCTTGTGCTTTGCATGGCTGTATCTCCTTTCCATTTTAGAGGCGTGTAGATGAAGCAGAATAAAGGAGAAAAAAATAAGAAAGAAAGATGCGTTTAAAGGCACCTATTTCATAATAATTTAGGGATCCCATAGTTTCTTTTAAGAAGAATACGAAAAGCTAAGCTTTTCAAAATTAAAGATAGGTATCTAATATATAAGAGAGGAATTTAATATTCTTAACATTTTTGGTTATTAATTTACTTGTAACTTATTTCTAAAAAAAAAGGGTTAAGTTAATTTATTTATAAGTATAATATTATTTTATAGCAATTTTAAGTATGAGAGTTATCAATCAAAGAAAAAAAAGAAAAAAAGAAATTCATAAATTAAAAAAATATAAAATTTCTTTACTCAAGGGTAAGCTAGAAATTTTAACTTAGTTAATTAACTAATTAATAATGTGAATTATCTTTTTTATAAGTCAATTAGTAACTCTCCTTGGGGTGAATTTTCACATAGATAAAAATATTTATGACATAATCAATTATATTTTAGAATGAAAATAGTTATTATTAATCTTACTGATAGACCATTTCTGGTTATACGAGTATCTTTGTTATCATCTGTCCTGTTCTGCTTGGTCATCATCAGGAAGTTTATATTAAAATGGGTATTAGGGCCAATGCCAATATAATAGTAACATCATGTTGAAAGTTTTTACTTCAATTATAGATCAGAGTGTAGCAGAGTATAGTTCTTTGTTAGTCCTCAAGTATAGGTAGAACAAGCTTATAGTGCCATGGGTGTATATCGCCTGGTAGTTAGTGTTGAATTCAAATGACATCCCCTTAACTTCTTCTCTTCCAATGTTTATAACGTTAAGTAGCTTATTTAATGTATAAAGAAACTATTTTGTTTCCTAGCAAGAAAATTTGGGCATAACAATACACTCCTTAATATGCATATAAGTATATGATTGAGTTGATTGGCATAAATGATGTAATCGTAATTGATTTTTGCTTAATATGTGATTTCATATTGTGTGGGAAAAAACAAATCTCTTGAAATCTATGGTTTTAATGGAGAAAGCCACCTTTATTGCGAAAAATTGCTTTTATTGGAATTAGTAACTAATGTTTCATTAAATAGTTACATAAATAAAAAATATACTTTGGAAGTTTTAGAGTACCACAATAAATAGAACTGGAGTAAAAAACATTTATTTATTGATTGTTAGTATAGTTTGGCTTATTGTGTTGCCTTTGGAGCATCCCCTCCTTTGTTTGGAGAACCCATATCCTATTGAAACTTTGTTTTACGTTTTTTAGACCATCCCATTTCCAAATGTCTATTTATGAATCATACAAATGCAACTTTTATTGTTATCAAATAATCAAATATATTACTGTTACAAAACTCCACAGGTCATGGTGAACTTGCAATCGCCTACAGACATTATCACCATCTCTAGCAGCTCATCTGAGGGAGACATTATAGGATCGAAAGCTGATGCTCCTCCTCCCTCGCCATCAACCTCTTCTTCTATTCATTGGTCTAGCATGTACCAAAGCAACATTGCAGTCCTCACAAAGAACATTATGAGAGGTTGCCATGACACTATTGAAGATGCTAAGAAGACATGCGAGGAAGCATATCATGTGGAAAACCATGACGTTGAGCTAGTGCAACAGGCAGTCCAGAAGTTCCATACAACATATCTTATTTTGGATGCGTACTGCAACTTCCTCCGGGCATTAAAATATGATTCTTTGTATGGCATGGACAATGCTACTAGGATTAAGGAAGCTTTTTTGAAACTCCTAGCAGACATACAGTAGATTGTAAATAGCTTGCTTAAGATAGCTACTTGTTTTTTGTGGTGTTGGGGAAAATGGTTTCCCTTTTGATACAAAATGAAGCCATCAACTTATGATTTTTTGTGAAGGTGGGGAACATGGCTTCCCTCTTGATACAGAACGTAGACACCAACTGCTAATCATCAAACCCCTTCTTTTCTGCTAGCATGACAAATAGTTAAACCTTGTATATGTTGTTAGAAGATATGCTATGGTGGGAAGAATGTACAGCTCCTTCCCCCTATCTACTGCTTTGTCCTTTGGTCCTTTCCATTGTAAAGATACATCAAGCAATATGACAGTTGACTCGATGTTTCTAATTGTGAATTTTGTGTCTGCTTGACTTCATGTATCTTTCATCCATTCTAATTCAAGTATACACATGTATCTTTGAGCTATTAAAATCATAACTATACATGTTACATACACAATTGTCAAAAATGAGCACAACCAATAATGAATCGCATAGAATATCTATTTTTCCTTTGCTCGCTGCACACAATGAGGTAGAGGTTAATAGAAAGTGTGCAAAAATTAATTGTTCTAGGTGTGTTGCTCCTTGCACCCATCTGAATTTTGCTACTGAGCTCTTCTTTGGCCTACTCAGCTCTATCTACCAATTAGTTGCTATTGTTTGATGGAAAGGTTGTTCTATTGACTTCTTCGCACAATGCCTTACATCCAGTACACTTTTGCAAGCTTCTTTCCTCAATCCGCACCATGGTAAGCTTATTAACTCCATATGCAATTAGATTGATGCATGAAGGAAATGTGGCTTTGCAACCTCATGTCCAGGTCATAGCTATCTCTAGTTTTGGCTCTAAATATACACACAACAATTGATATTGTTTGGATATCTCCGACGGTGTGCATAGGCACAAAGCGTCATTTCCAGCTAGGTACAACAACCACATAAAATCCAATGCGCTCATGCTTGGCTCCATAGTGCACTTGAAAAGATACAACTATCCTCAATCAGCTAGCACATGGTATGTTTATGTATTGATTACTATTTGACACAAGAATAAATGAGGCATGCTCTCCTCTTACATATTGTTGCTTATACTTTCTCTCGCTATAATTGTTTAGGTGGATTGTTATTATCGACCTCAAAATTGTGCACACAACGCATGCTATAGTTGGGGAGCCAATTTTCCTATGCGCGGAAGATATAGAACAACAAAATCCTTTGACTCACCTACATCTTCAAAAATCCCTTACCTTCCTGGAAGACTAGCTCCTCAACGCCTACTATTTGGTGTCAATCCAGCTCTAGCGAAGGAGGCCCCATTGACAATGACCCCTATCAAAAACTTGAACCTGTTCCAGCCAAGGTGGACCGTCAAAGGTCGTGTAACTGTGAAGTCTAAAATACGCAACTACAACACGGAGAAAGGAAGTAGCCACCTCTTTACCTTCGATAACATATATTGTGAAGGAACTGAGACACATGTGATGTGCTTCAATGAAGCAACTCACATCCATTGCGATAAAATCATCGTAGGCGCTACATACACATTATTAGGAGGATCAATCCGGCCTGCTAATAGACTCTATAAAAAGCTTAATAGTGGGTTGGAAATTTCGCTTATGCCTGACTCAAGGGTTACCCTTTGTGAAGATGATGTCTCCATCCCAAAAGACCACCACTCTTTCACACCTCTCAATGCATTGGTGAGAAAAAGCAAGGGTTCAAATGTTGATGCCATTAGAATTGTCATTTGCGTACATCCATGCTCCACAATTAGGTGAAGAGATGGGATAGAGGTCGCAAGACGTACTTTAACGATTTTCGACATGACCGACACAGCTATAGATGTTACTTTATGGGGATCGTCAACCAAAAAGGAGGGTGCACAGCTCCAAGAGAAATACCTCATGCATGAATCAACAGTTCTCGCTATTAGAAATGGGCATGTGTCTGAATTCAATGGCAAGGTGATTAACACCTCATCCACTATAAAACTATGGATAGACCTTGAAATAGAGGAGACAAAGTAGATTAAAACTTGGTTCAAAGAAAATGACATTGACATTCAAGCTTCGTCTATTAGCTTCCTTTAGATGCCCCCACCTGCTAGAAAAATGATGATCAGTGACATTCGTCAAGAGGCTCCAAATATAGCACAACCTCTGCAATGCATGCTAATGGCAACAACACGATTCATAAAAAACTGACTCATTCTGCTATCCAACATTGCCTTCCCACTTAAGTAACAAACCTTGCAAGAAAAGACTATCCCAGACAGATGATGGAAAGTGGTTTTGTGCAAAGTGCAATGCAATACTTGCCGACTGTGACTATAGGTATATACTTCAAGTCAAGTTGCAAGACCACACAGATATAATATGGGCGGTCGCATTTGATGAAGGGGCAACAAAACTCATGGGCATGCCTGCAAACAAACTATACAACCTGCAATTTGATCAAGCTACTGACAGAAATGTGCAGGAGGTGATTAGAGATGTATTGAACAAGCAATACCTGTTCACGCTGCATTGTAACCTTGAAATGTACAATGGTGAGTAACATTTGAAAGAAACTATTGCCAAGGTCGAACAACTAGATTACACTGAAGAGAGTAGTTTTTTGGTCAAAAATATCCAGGAAATGTGCAATGTAAAGGCTACTCCCTCTGTTGACCACGACGTTGTACTAGAGATGGTTGTGCAAAGAATAGAATCGTCCTAGTTGTACTACGTAGCCTAATATATTTGCCATGTTCTCTTTACAAGTGTAGTATGACTGTGTATGGTATGTGTCGCAAAAACAATCATGTTGTAAAGAACTATGTCGATATCTTTTTATGTGAAAATAATCATGCTAATGCCTTTATATGGATAGAAATATGTAAATTCTTATGTTTCTTTGTTTCTTTGTTTGTTTTCCCTACTCTTCATGCTTCGCCCAAATTGCACCTTTCTTGGCCACACTTAAAAAATGCTTGTTGTAACAATATGTACATATTTGTTTGGACGCTTACATATGCACCTTTGCCTTCTTCCATCAATTCATGTTCCTTCTCATACTACAACACACATTTGTGAACTAGTAAGGAATATCTTTAGATTTTCATCTACACTTCAACTATGTAAGCATTTATGGTTTCATTTAGTTTTTCTATGCACTTATTCTTAATTTACCCTGACATTTCCAGACCCGCATATGGCAGACTCGTCCATAGGGAACAATGAAGGCAACCCACATCAACAAGAGGTTAGAAGACAACAAAACCGAGCAAGAAATCGGGCTTACTATGCTCGCCATAGAGAAGAGATAGCTACTCAAAGGTGACTAAAAAAATTACAACAAAGTCAAAATAGCCCCCAACAAAGAAAAGCCCAAAGACTATGAGATTGTGAGAAAAGTCGAGATTACTATATTCATCATAGAGAGGAAATAAATGCAAAAAAGCGCAATAGATCTTTACAAAAACAAACATGGCAATATCAACATATGCAAACACAATAATACACAGAACATAGAGCATCATTCAACAACAATGCTAACTTGATGACAACAATGAAAAAATTCCGGCAAAGAATAGATGCACTTTCCAATTGAAAAACATGCATTATATGCAAGGAATGTTACCCAGGCATGCTTCTCCATTCATCAAATACTAATGCAACTTGTAAAAAATATTTTGCCGAGAGATGCATCCCTCAGTTCTCAACAACATGGACCCAAGAGAACAACCTTTTGTATTGAAAAGACTAACCCAAGTGGAGGAAATTCTCATTGCCAGAGTCAACCCAGTGCTACAAGTGATCCATGCTCTTAGAGGGTAGTATAAATATAGTGGTCACACGATTAGATTCCCACAAGATATAAAGAACATTGCAAAAGTTCTTCCATGAAGAATACAAGACTTGAACGTACTCATAGTTCAAAGACTGCATACAGAAGGGCATTATTACAATTGTTATGTAAGTAGAAGTCATATAAGAGATGCATTGTAATACAAAGTCAAATATGACCCATACTATCACGATGTTGCAATAAGTTTTGACCACTTAGACCAATTTCCTAAAGCAAAAACAGACATATTGAATATGCTACAACCATTGAAACTAGCGAAGACATGGTGGTTCCAAATAATGAAATTGACTATGATGGGGATGATATTGAAATTGACTATGATGGGGATGATATTGAAAGTAGCACAATAAACACATCATCGTTTATGGCTAGATTGCCAAACATATGTCGTGAACTAGAAATTATTAATAAAACATTGGACCTTGACGACAACACAAACAACATTATTGATTGGCCTAAAATAAACTCATCTCCAATAAATGAATACAATACTGAGGGGTTGCTTGTTATGGCATTTCCGACACTCTTTCCAAATGGAGCTGCACTACAAATGCAACCATGAATTAGGGAAGTGCGCATGCATGAGTATGCACTCCACTTGATGAGATTTCATGACCAAAGTTTTGGAAGGCATCCAAGGTTTTGATATTTCATGTTTAATCTTATGATGCGGCATTGTAGCCAAGGGCTCACAACAATTTTCATTAAAAAAAATGCAGAATAAAACATGCCAACCACTATTGAAAACCTTTGAGCACACTTGAAAAATCTCCCCAACACACAGCTAGCTGAAGAGCTCATGCACTTTGGATCTTAGATGTGGGGCACAAGACCATATTGGAACAAGTGTCATGTTGAACTAACAAATATGATCAACCAAATAAGGTCTCCCATTCTATTCTTCACATTAAGTGCAGCAGACACAAAGTGGCCAGACCTACAACATTTGCTCTCAAATGGCGTAGCGATAGAAATGCAAAAAAATAAAGAACACTTAGAAAATGTAATCAATAACCCCCACACCACATCATTATACTTACATCAACGTTCATAGTATTCCGCAAAGAAGTCATTGAGAAACTCCTCGGTGCACAAAATTACTGGTATAAGTATGAGTGGCAGCATCGAGGCACTGCACATGTACATGGATTCCTTTGGCTCCAAAATGCACCAAACATGGATAAACTTGATTGGGACGATAGTGCAAAAGTTGAACAGGCAAGCACCTTCTTTGACAAATATGTCAGTGCTTGGAATCCTCGTGCTGCATCATGCTGAAACAACCTGGTTTATCGATCTCCGCTAAACGATCCATGCTTGCTAGACACAACCAAGATATTTGCTACAGACCCCTCTCATGACTATGAAGAGATAATAAACTATGTCCAGAAGCACACAAAATGTAGAGAGGGGACATGCTTACGGAAGAAGGGGAAAAAACTAGAGTGTCGATACAAAGCTCCATGGAAAGAACAAATTATATCTACCTTATCATGTGACAACAATGGGAAAAAACAATATGAACCTGCAAGGAATGATGATAGGCTAAACATACACAATCCAGAAATGATTTCAATATGGAGAGCCAACATACATTGCCATCCTGTCATCTCATGGGCACTTGTTCTGAAATACATTGCCAAATATGCATCAAAAGTAGAACGAACATCTGAGACTTGTACTGATATGTTAGCAAGAATATTTGCAACCCAAAAAATAGATGACTCGACCCTCACAGAATATCAAAAATTCATGGTAGAAATTGTGGCAAAGCATGATACTGGAGCACAAGAAACATGCCATATGCTTCAAAAATTGCCGCTTGTTGTTTGTAATCAACCCTTTACATCTTTGAATGTTGGACGAAAAATGTTCCATCAAATAACAAGAGGAACAAATGAAAGACACTTGCAACCTAGCTACCTTCATTCCTACATTAATCAACCTCTAGAATTGGATACAATAACCTTACTTGAATCTGCACAATCTTTCTCCTATTCTGCAAGTCGCAAGGGATGCAAGTGGAAAGAAAGAAAGGTAAAAGCAATTGTCAATGTTTTCCCAAAGTTCTACAGCATCTCCGAGGAGGGTTTAGACCAATTTGAAACATTTTGTAGGAGTGAGTTACTACTATACAAACACTTTCGAAGCTTGAAAATTGACATAGGGATCACTAAGGATATAATAATTGCAAATTGGAAGCAAATGAGTGCATCCAAATATGATGTATGGCATGTCACTCGCACCACCCGATTGGAAGGAAGCACCAAGGATGAAGAACTAGAAAATGAAATTGAAATGGACACAAAGGACATAATAGAAATGAATGAATGGGAATTATTTTCACAAATGGGCCCCTCAAACAACATCAACCTAAATGAACTTGAGTTGCTTGGCAGGCACGAGTTTGATAGCAACTACATATGGGATCAAATTGCAGTGCCCCAACAGCTTCATGCAATCGCCACACAATTCATAAACATGGAGAAAGCATGTAGCCAGGAAAGGCATGTTCTAGGTAAGTTTGATGTCCCAGATTATACATTATCGCCCAAAAAAAAACTAGCACTCACATATTATTGACCACAAAAAAATCACTTAGATAAACCATTGCACATGATTGTTCAAGGAACAACAGGTATAGGAAAATTCTACTTGATTTCTCACATAAGAAAAGCACTCGAGAGTAATGATCTACACCAACAGAGCCAACTGCTCACATTAGCTCCTACAAGGGTTGCTACATTTAATATACATGCATCAACTATACATTCAACGCTTTATATTCCTATCAAAGAAATGCACCAACTGCAAGGCCAAGCATTAACAACATTTTAGGAAGAGATGAAATACATAAGATATATGTTGATTGATGAGATGAGCTTCATCAGACCAAAGTTACTCCTAAAGATAGATGCAAGGCTACGTGAGGCCTTCCCACATTGACAACATCTATATTTCAGTGGGGTGTCAATAATACTGATCGGTGACCTTGCACAACTACCACCTATAATGGACAAGCCTATTTACACATCACACTCAAATGCAAAAACACTCTAGAGCCAGTTCACAACTGTTGTCACCTTAGAAACAATATTCCGTCAACAAGGCGAGACTCCAGGACAAAGACACTTTCGTCAAATGTTGCAAAACATACAAAACACAGAAGCAACACAAGAGGATTGGCAACTTCTAATGACACGTACAAACAAGCATCTCACCTCAAGCGAAGAAGAACAATTCAACAATTCAATGCACTTGTTTGCTACCAATGATTTAGTTAGACTACACAACAGAAGAATGTTAAAATTGTTGAACCGTCCAATTGCAATAAGTACCGCAACCAACACCAGGACCAGAGCAGATAATGCAACTACTGATGAGCAACTTGAAAAACAAGTATTGCTTTGTAGAGGGCAACACATCATGCTCACAACCAACATATGGACACAAGTAGGACTTGTAAATGGAGCTCTAGGTGAAGTTGTTGAGATAGTTTATAGCCCTAGTTCCAAACCACTAGATGTTCTGACGTATGTTGTAGGAAGGATCGATAACTATAGTGGGCCACCATGGAATGAAGTTGACCCCAAAAGTATATTGATAACACCTATATCGTTGGGTAGCCGAAGGCAGATTCCGCTCACAATGGCACGGGCTATTACCATACACAAATCACAAGGCCTGACACTAAGCAAAACAACTATCGACATTGGGAAAATAGAACGGCAAGGACTAACATTTATAGCTATATCCAGAGTGAAATCGTTGAACGACCTTCACATTCAACCAATGTTATCCTTTGAGAGATACTAAAAAATGCAGAACCATCCATACACAATTATGAGGAAAGAAGAGGAAGCTCAATTACAACAACTATCTCTAAGAAGTGAAGGTACACAACTCTTATCCCTTTCTCCCTTACATCTCTCCCAGTTATTGTTGGATCACCAATTCCTCTTCTACAAATTTCCCTTTTGCAGACATCTGCTATAGACCGTGAGAAAATCAGCTACAAGGACAAGAGAACAAGCCTCAAGCATACATTTCGCTCAAAGGCATCAACGACATCAACGAATTCAGCATATTCATGTTCTTATGGTAATTTTGTAATTATATTGGCAAAAGATAGTTCCCACTACTAGTCGTACGATAAATTGAATACATATAAATCATTGTACAAGTCAACAAATAATGATCACATCTAACCATTCCATTACTTTTGCTCTACAGGCCTTGAAGACAAATGGCATATATCACAGCCCCTCACTGTCAACCACCAACAATTGTATTATCCATAACCAATCTCTTGCGTTTGCGATTTTGATGTCTCACAAAATAGCTTTTGTACAAAATTATTCAAAAATATTTTTCCTTATCATAAAACAATTTTTATATATCATTATCTACCAACAACTATACTTGGTCCAATCGACCTTAAATGTTGCAGGCCTTCTTTCATTGTACATAATATATTATGTTGTTCACCCATTTAGCATATCATACAGCTTCAAATTAAGTTCCATGTGTTCATATTCAGCTCTACTCGCATCCCATCGCCAGTTAACTTTTGCTACACATAGTTAGTCTTACAAAAAGTAATTTGCACTTTTCCCATGTGATTTTCTCCTCTCCACCCTCCAATACATTGCCATAGTATATCCTTTTATCGACGTAACCATTAGACCTTTATCTCCTTTTTTGTCAGCGACACTTTTCTCTATTGAATCTGAGAATATTCTTTTCCAGGCTTTCCTATGATGTCTTTTTTTAGTCAATCAAAAGCTTTTGGAGTGGCCTCTTTGAATTAGCTTATGGGTTTTTCATTATTTATGCCAAAAGCACGGGTTCTTAAAAAGGCATCGACACTGTATCATGTAATGCAACAAACAGGATATGCAAAGGACAACTTTTTATGATGATGCCTTAAGTTTTTTCATGGAATGTGGCCTCATGGACCACAATCGTTGTTGGATATCTGGTGTGCACAAACTGGGATTGCAAATGATAGTGAGAATATAATCAAATACGTATGACTGTTGAACCTCTGCCACCATCCTGCCAGCTTGGAGATCCACAAAAAAAAAATTGAGTGCGTATTCCTGATTGATACACATGAAATCCAATATACAAGCATTCTAATTTTAATCATAAATGCCCACTCTTTCTTAAATGCTTTAAAGGGCGCCCTTCTATAATACCCATTGTAATACGCATCAAGCCAAAGAGTCAGTTCTTCATTGTCATCAACAATTCACACATACTTAAAACTTCTATACAACTTTGACATTGTGCATTATAATAGTAGCTCAAGAAAATATTTGTATTGCAGACTTCATGGGAATTTAGAGCATAAGATTCACAGTTCCCTAAAACAGTAGGTGAATTGTTCCCCTCTTAACGGATGCAAATTGCAAAGTAATTTGGATTGTGCACATTCATCAGTCAAATGGCAACTAATTATGGATTATATTTATGGATGCACTCTCAACAAAGATAGTATTTGTATACTTCATTAAGTAGTGATAATTAACTATTTGGTATGCCCAATGAGTTTGACTCGAAACTACACGGTTGAATCCTGATAGCAATATCATTATTTGGTATGCCTCAATTAATTGTTGTTGTCAATGTTGCCCAAATGTAGAGGTCAAGATTTTGTATTGTTACATATTTGTTTTAAATTCTACAACAGTAATATTTTTCTGTCTATCTTCTTATTCATAAACTATGGAAGAAACTTGTTTGTGGTTGATAGTAAAGGTAGTTTGACATCTTTGTTGAATTACTTTGTTAATGCTTGCACATAACTTCATGAAAATGCATCAATTACTTTTGTTTTTCAAAAGTTAGACACACCTATGGATCTTACTAAGTGTTTGAAATTATATGGGGTAATGAATTGGATATTCCTATTTAAAAATGAAATTGCTTAATTTTCCCTTGTAAAACTAAATGTTTACAAGATAGAAAATATTCCTTATATGGTTGTACAAAACAACTACTTGTAGTGCATTAATTTGAACAATCATGGTCAACTTTATTTAAAACATAGCATACTGATTTGCAAATTCAAATACACCTTCAATATAATCTATATTTTTGAGCTAATGATTTTTTCTGATGGGTTCCTAATTCAATTTAGGGCACGCCAAAAGCTGATCATGAAGCAATTTTTTTGTAGAGGTTGTATTACTCATTTCCTTTTCAATGTGATTTTGTAGTTTTAAGAAGAAAACTTATTTAATTATATTTTTAAATGTTTTTTTTGAATTTAAAACAAAATGAATATTGCAACAAGAAAGCATCAAAGGTAGGGAATAACATGGTTTCCCTTGTCACCCTTAAGACCTTTCTATGAGATCTTTTGAAAGAAGACCATTTCTAGTAATAATTTTAAATCTAGATTGTTAGTAATGACTTTTGCACCTTGCTTTAAGCTTAATGGTTCATGTTACTTTGAAGCCACTTTTAATCTAAATAGTTTCCCCTACCTGTGTACAAGGAAGAGAAAACTAATTGATCAAAAAATACAATTTGAGTCCTCTAAATCTTCCATGGAACAAGTGAATGAAAAATATTGTCTTAGGGGTTGCTAATTACTAGGGAGGTTATTATCTTTGTGATGCAATTAAGATTAGTGGTTAATTAAATAACTGCCTTAATGTTGTATTTTTTAATCTAATTAAAATGACGAGTTACAATTGTTTATAATGGTCTAAGAAAAGCTTAGCAATTTACTACATCTTATATTTCATTGTCCCCACCAATTCTAACTCACAAACTTTAGACTTCCTTGAGCTACTTATTTAAACTATTTTAGCTCATGATAAATAATACATAATATAAAAATATTAATAAATAATTTTTTTATAATATATTTAAAAAATAATTAATTTGACTATAAATCATAGTGTAGAATATTCAACTATTAGATTTAATTTAATTTTTCTCAATAAAATATTTCATAGATAAATAACCACTATACAATTAATATAATTATAATTGTTTACTATTATTTAGAATTAATTTATATGATTATGTATTAATAATTTACACATCTAACTTAGGTAAGAAGACATTCATGAATTGTTTTGTATTACCGTTTTAACTTTTTATTGAGAACAAAACTTGTTGACATAGTGTTACACACACTACAACATGCAGATAAAGTCTTGCTATTCAAACAATATAACCTATCTTTCTTGAAAGAATCACTAAATTTTTTGGTTAAAGGATCTTAGCTATCTCAAGGCTTGGGAATGTTAGGTCTTGACTCACAAGGTTCACTCAAGGTTCATTGTGCAATCGTTGTTAAACATAAGGGGCCTACCGGTTTTTCCACAATGTTTTAACTTTAGACGATCCAATAATGTAAAGATCTCAACAAGGGTTGATGCAAGAAGTTGGGTCCACAAAAAACTCAAAAAGTGGAAGTGTTTTTCCTATTTTTCAAAATTTGTCACACTTGCACTGAAAATTTGAAATAAATTTGTATGATACATATTTAAAAATTTGTACCATTTTAGTGAATAATCCCAACTTTTTTTAATAATAAAAATATTTTATTAGCAAATCTTGAATTTAGAATTAAATTAAAAAATATGTATGTTCTTAAAGTAAATATACTTATTTACAAATTTAAAAAGAAACAAAGTTAAGAGATATAGGAGAATCATGGAGATGTTAGTAGATATAAGCTAAGACAATTATGAATTATGATTAGGAGATTGCAATGTAATACAAATAGGTAGTTTGGTTATTGGCAGCTAGTAGAAAATAGTATATGATGCTATGATGTTTTTCAGAACTCATCTGGGAATTTTGCCTTTTTTGTTGATACAAATGTAATTCTCTTTTATAATATATAATATATATAGGTCCGCGTGCCTTTTATCTAAAAAAAAAGTTAAGAGATTAAAATAAATAAACAAATTCATCAAGTCTTATATGGTAATGGTATAAATGTTAATGTAAACTAAAATATAATCACATATATTTAAACATAAACAAAATATTAAAATAACTCATTAAATAAAGCATTTCTTAAATAATTATAAAGAATAAAATAGTTACGTGCTCGCATTATGGTTTGGAGTGATTAAACCTCTTGTTTGGTCACTCCAAATCATAACACACTCACATTATAACATGAGTGTGTTTTTCTCTCTTTTATTAGAAAAAGCTCATAACTTTATTGTATCCCTTCCATCAATGAAACTTGTGGTTTGCAGCTTTGTTGAAGCATGCTTGTGTTGTGAGATAGGCCTTACATTTTCATTATTTCACAAAATTGCTACAAAAATTCTGCCGTGACATCATTGAGGTGGAAGAGGTAAGTTTTTTTCATTTTACTATAAAAATTCAATTAAATAGATAGATTTAATTAGTTATTTGAGTGGATTTTGTTTAATTTTTAGGAGTTGATTTCTGTCAGGATTTTTTCAAGCCTGACATTTCCCTAAAAGTGGACATAGCCTCTTGAACTTATCCAGTAAGAGATATTGAAGAGAATTATTAGAGAGGATTATGAGAGTATCATAATAATATTAGCACAATATTACATTAACATACATCATCTTAGGTCCATTACACACTTTCTTGTTGTCTTCAATCCTTGTTCTAAAGCTTTTGAATTGATTTAACTAGGGGTTTGACTTAGGAGAACATGGCCCTTGTGATTTAGTAGATTACTGTAAAAGGTGTTTATAAACATAATCGATACTTACCAAGATTAAGATATTCAAAGATTGAGACAAGAAAATCCAATAGTTAATCTCCTATTAATTCATTACCATGACTTAGAATTCAAATTTGTGCATTACGTTCATGTTTGCACTTGTGAATCTATTAGTTTGGTAGTTGTCTTGGTGAACTAGAGGAATGAATAGTCAATTTGTAGATTTTGAGACATTCATCTAATCAAGCCCTAAAGTCTAATATTATGGTGAATTGAATCGTGACACCTTCAACATCATTCTCCTAGCTTTAAAATCTATCTAATTATAATAAATTTAATTTGATTTATTTTTCAATCAATTTAGTGTGTTATTTTTTATCATCCTAGATCATTTATTGAAGTTAATTTCTTATGACACAATTTCTTTACTTATTCAAATAGCTACGATATTTATCTAAAAAAGTGATTTATCCCTTACATTATCATAATACTATATTTGTGCAAGGAAATAAATTACTTTATATAAGTAATATAGGTTAATAAATAATACAAATAATTAATCATAATTACATTAGATCAATTTTTAGAGCTAGATCAATAAATATGCATGAATATTTGAAAATTAAATGTATAGGGTAGATGCAATCAACTTTGAGAACAACAATGATCATACATTACTAATGTCATGCTAGAGGTATTCACAATAGGTCTAAAAATTGTTTCTCTTAGTTTAGGTTCCTTCGGCTCTATGCAATCTCATAGTGTTTTTTGGTTTAGATTTAAGTCCCTTTGATTTAAATTTGTATGTCATATGTTGACCAATTTGATGTGTTCTTATTAAACTTCAAATCTAAATGTTCCTAAAACTATTGCCCCTTCATTGACCATATCCTCTTATCATTTAATTACAAATTGAATCTCCTTAAATACCAGAATGTGTGTCATGTGGACTCATAATGAATAGTAGGCAAGAGTGTCACAACATCCCCAAGTCAAATATTTGTTAAAAAATTTAACCTACCAATACCATAAAAGGAGGAGAGATTCCAACTAAGCATTTATGTGGAATAAAATAAGGAATTAGTACTTTATGGTTGGTAAGTTTGTCAATGATCTAAAATAATATTGAAGACTTTTATTTATATGTAGTTCTCCTTCATCTCTTCATTAGCCCCATTCAATCAACATTTCATTCCCTATGTTGATATCCATTTCTCATGACCATATGTAGCCATACAATCTAGAGGGTGATAGGAGTTGCAAATATCATTAGGTTAGATTGAAGATAACTTCTTTATTTATTCGAGTAGCCTAGATGGATAGGGTAATCCCTCCAATCTATCTATATTAATATGATGAGAAATTGACCTCAATAATTGGAGAGGAAAGCCTAAATTATTGGTGGGGGTGTTTCTCAAATTGATCAAGAGGACATGATCTCAACATTAATTATACCTCAACAACTAAGGTGAGAATTGAACAAAAATATTCATAAATTTAGAGGGACAAGATGTAGATAATTTTATCTTCTTGAGTTCCCTTGTGATTTGAATTAAAGAAGAAAATGTTGACCAGAGGGTTCAACACAAGCCCTAACCTTAATTCATAATGTTGGTCATGTCCCTATCATAAAACCCCTAACCAATAGCTTAGGAAAATTGCTACTATTTCACCTAGTACATGTACCATGTCCTCACTCCTTATTAGCCCCAATGTTAGCAATAATGACTACTTAATTGACCATACCATTTTTCTACCATTGTTGGCAAGAAAACTTCTAATCTTTTCAAAATTAAATTGGTCTCTAAATAATTGTAAATGATGAAATTTGGATAGCTATAATAATTCCCATTTATTTTTGGTCCCAATTTTAGATAATTTCTTACTACAATTACATAATGATACATAATATTTTGTGTTAATTTTGGCTCCTTCCCTTATCCATCCCTTTTACTCTCATTTGCACACACTTATATATATATGACCTTATCCATACCTTATTTGCACCAATTCAAACACACTAATCATGTTTATTGTTCCACATTTCCATCTATCCACTCTTAATCATGAGATGTACCATTATCCACCTTGGGCCATTTCTACAACGCATAGGAGTGATCTTGCAAAATATGTATTTGCCCCAAAATTCAAAATTTTAAAATTCAAATTATTGACTCCCACTTTTTCCTTTTAGGCATGCGGATCTAACTGACTACATTTTTTACAATGATTAATTATTCCTTGGTATTTGATGAAATTCATTTGATAATTTTAACACATCTAGAAATACTTAGAGAATTCTATGCATTGAAAAGAAAAATCATTCTAGGAACTCTTTGTTTGGAGCACTAAAAGGAACCTAATATGCAACAAATTCATTTAGGATACATGCATGCTTCATTATTGTCTGTCAACATGTGCCAATGGTCAAAAATTTGATAGAATAGGGGGTTGAATAAAGAGAACATTAATCCTTACAACTCACCAATTTCTCCAAGATATTTTAAATATTATGTATCCTTAAGCACTAGTAAATTGTTATGAAATGTGTCTCAACCTTACATCCTAATTTTAATAACACAAAAATATAATCTATAAGCTTTAGATAGTCAATTTTGACAATTAAACATGTCAAAATTAGCATTTGGATATTTTTTGTCAAAGTTTTCTCCAAGATCTTCTATTAAAAAAAATACTTAATTGACTTCTCATATCAAAAGTTATGGCCTTTAGAGGCTTGGCCTCCCACATAAAAAATGTGACCATCTATTATGCATAACAGAGTTGTAAGAGGGAGTTACACTTATTTACCAATTTATGATACATGTTATGACACATCATGAGCATCATTGAATGGAGTTAATTGTTCCAAAATGGGGTGCCAATTGTGTGAGTGGATAATGATGATATTATAACAACTTATGACATGTATTTAATTTCTACCTTATATACCCATGTTAGGATTTGGGTGTTACATTTTGTCTAGGGATTTGAATGCCATATTTTTGGTGGTTTTAGCTTATGGTTTTCTAATTACTATTTGAGGGTTTCATGTACTATGTCTCCTATTTAATGAATTCTTGAGATGAAGGTTTGATAGCTCAATTTTAATATATGTATTGTTATGCTAGGTACCCAAATATTTTGATATTTATATGTTGGCATGGTCTCTAATGAAGTTTTGATCCTATATTTGTATTATAATCATTGTTGTATAGTCTATAATGCAATTAGTTTGAGATTTGGAGACCACATTTTTCCCAAAAGGGTTTTACTTAGGTTTATCCTAAATGAATATCCATTATTAGACATATATCCATTAATTATAAATTTTTATATTATTTATAATACATAAATATATAATATTATGTATTATTATATTATATATTAATATAATAATATATATAATAATATAATATAAAATATTATGTTATATATATTATATTATTATATTATTATATTATACTATATAGTACATATTTTTGGTATAGTATACTATATATTATATATTATATTAATATTATGTAATATATATTATATAATATATTTAATACATAGTATATATTATATATTTATTGATGTGAGGCTAAATATTAATAATGACAAGATTTCCCATCAATTTTCACACCAAGGAAGATGAGTTGTAAAGAAAACTTAAAAGTAGCTAAATATTAATAACACCAAGGAAAATGTACCACCTCTAACAAAATTATTGATGTGCGGCCAATTCACAAGAAAGAGAGAGAGAGAGAGAGAGAGAGAGAGAGAGAGAGAGAGAGAGAGAGAGAGAGAGAGAGAGAGAGAGAGAGAGAGAGAGAGAGAGAGTGGGAGGGACTTGAAAGAGAGGGATAGAGAAAGACCTTAGAAGTGGGAGTGAAAGACCTGAGAGGGATGGGGAGAGAGAGCTAAGAGAGAGAGGGAGAGAGAGGAGGGGAGAGAGGGAGGCATAGAGGGAAGGACAAAGAGAGATATATAGTTTGGAGGGAGAGAGGGAGCAAGGGAGAGAGAGCGAGAGAGAAAGACTTGAGAGGGAGAGAGAGAGTATTGAGAGGGATATGGAGAGAGGGAGGGATAGTGGAAGAGAGTCTTGAGATGGAGAGATAGAGAAAGAGACTTGAGAAAGAGAAAGGGAGGGAGAGATTCCAAGAGAGAGACTTGAGAGGGACAAAGGGGGGCCTGAGAGAGAGGGAGAGAGAGAGAGAGAGTCTAGAGAGAGAGAAATTTGGGAGGGAGAGCGAGAGGAAAAGAGGGAGAGAGAGAGAGAGATAAAGACTTGAGAGGGAGAAAGGGAGGGAGAGAGGAAGCTCTGAGAGACTTGAGAGAGAGAGAGAGGGGTGGGAGGAACCTGAGAGTGAGAGGGAGAGATAGATGAAGAGTTGAGATAGAGAGAGGGACATAGAGACAAAGAGAGAGGGAGAGATGGGGAGAGAGGGAGAGGGAGAGCCCTGAGAGAGAGGGGGAGAGAGAGAGTTGAGAGGAAGAGTTTTTTCCTGTGTTGGGACGGGCTTTAGAATAAGAAGTGATATAACCATGAAACAAAACCATTACAGCTCAATTCAACATTCATGCCATTAAAACCTTCAAGTTTAATAACATATCATTAGATCATTCATGTAAAAGACCATAAAATCATCATGAATAAGAATCACTATCTTCCAATCATGGTACATAAAGAAGAATGTTATGCAACTTTCAAACAAAATCCTTAGAAGACATCAAGATACATGTTAATTAGATTGTTCATGTGAAATATATACAATGATTATGATCAACAAATAAGTCACCAGCCAACCATGATGCATGAATAAACACTATATGTACACACACTATATACATTAACAAACACTAAATAGATTATTTAATATGTATTACTAAATTTTCGTCTCATCATTATACTATTGAATATTCATAAATTCAACACTTAAAATATCCATCCAACCAAATTCTTTATAAAATATCCATCCAACAAAATTCTTTATAAAATATCCATCGAAGATCAATTTTTTTATAAATATAAGATCATTGTCTTAATAAAGTTTTGTGGCTCTCAGTTGCATCTATTCATTTCTTTGTGTTTTCCTCTTTAGATTGGAACTGTCTCCTTTCCTCTAGCCATCGTTGATGCTTGTCTAAGTCCACTTCCATGGACCTACACGCATCAACAACAGTTTGCATTTTTTATGCAAAACACCTCAATAATGGGTGAACACATTCTTCATTTTGAATAGCGTTAACTTGATCCTAAATGGTTCTAACATTCACATCGACTTGTTCTCGAAAGAGAGCACCATCGGGTGCAGGTGGTGGAGGTGGGGGGTTTCAAGGTGGAGTGGGTGGAGCTGGAGGGCATGGATCCATGATTTGGATACAAGTGAACCTACATTAAATTCGTAATTGAAAAATGTAAGATACATGTTCAAAATCCCCTTAAACCATTCAATATAAATGACTTAATTGAATACAAATGAAAAAATGTGTAAAACTCATTTATGTGTAAGGCATGTAAATGGAAAACAAATAATTGTTAAAGTGATGTGGAATCTCATTTAAAAATACATTAAATTTTTACCTCGCTGCAATGTGGAAGTGTTAAGCTCCAAATTGATTTAACAAAGGTGGAAGTGTTAAGCTCTAAATTGCCAATACTAAGTGAATTTGTATACATAGTTAGTTAAACAAAAACTTGTCCCTGTAGCCATAGGGAAATGGGAAAATTTAATGGGTAATAATCAATGGGTTGTGTGGGAGGCTATCATTTGTATATGATTCAATATAATAGCTTCCTGCATAGAACATCGATTATTACCCATTCACTTGCCCATTTCTCTATGGCTGCAGGGACAAGTTTTGTCTAGTCAATACTAACAATGGATCCAGATTCACCAAGAATTGGAAATTTAGAGCACTTCCAATAAGGATCCTTTCTATTTTGAGAGCTAAAGAGAGTCAAAACAATTAACAATTAAAAAACAAATTGTTTAGTAATGAAATTCTAATTTAAACCAAGAATTTAAGAAACATGAAAATAAGTGATAAAGAATAATGAAAAATAGACAAGAATGTAAAACGGTTAAAAAAAATGGAGAAAGGAGGTAATGAAAGTTTTATTTATGTTTGTTTAGTATGCTAGGTTCAAATTTATGGCTTTTTTCTAGTAATAAAGGTTCCATTTTTTTGTTTGATGTTTTTTTTTGTTTTTCACCAACTAGGGTTTGAAATTTTGTTGTAACTTTAAATAGAAATGAAAAAATTCAAAAAATATACAAAGAATGCAAAAAAACTTAAATTTATCACTAATTAGCAAAAAAAATTGAAAAAATGCAAAAAAAACATACCTGGAGGTTGTTGCTCGACTGCTGCATCGCCAAAATGAGGACTGGTTCATGAAAATGAGGAAGAATT